>VYXH01005945.1:135219-150670 GCA_013397275.1 Burhinus bistriatus
CGAAAAAGTGCCCTTTTCTTTTAAAATTACCAGATTATTTCAAGCTCTAACACATGTAAACTCCTCCCCACATCTACTCTATACAAAAACTTAGATGTAGTTGAGTGCTACGGGAAACATTGCACAAAAAAAGGATACAACAAGAAAGGATACACTCTGCATGACAGTATTACTGCAGTATTTACGCAGGAATGTTTCTAAAGAAGAACAGCAGAATGTGGTTTAATTTTACTTGATTCTCAGTATTGCATACACATAACGTTATGCTACCTATCAAAAGCAAATATGCTTCTTTGATAAAATACAGTTTTGACCACTTAGGAGATTTAATGAGAGCTGATGAGTCCACCAACACTAAACTTCATATTCAAAATGAAATATATTTTTTGATAACTTGAACTACTAGGACAACACCAGATTTTTCCATCTCATTAATTCTCCTTCAAGTCTTTGCCATTTTAAAGACTCACTTTTTCCATCAGGTCCAAAACCCAATCATGTTTCCATTCAATGCAGGCTTTCAAATCACTTCTTCCCTATGAAGAAGTGGGGACCTCTCAACATCAGTTTCTTCTACATAACCTTTCTCCCAAAAAGCTGTATTTTAGCTACAGAAAAAAATAGTAACCCCAAATACCAACTGAAATTTTTGCCAGTCTATCACGAAAAAGACATTTCAGCCAGCAAGGAGTAACATAGTATTTTTGTAATCCATATGTATCTTTTTCTCTACAAAGGATAAAACCTTTGTAGAGAAAATACTAAAAAAATAAAAAAAATATTTGCAATAGCATTTATGGATTTAACACAGCTTCTTCCTGTTTAAAAATAATCACAAGTTTAACTTAATGTCAATTTAGTTGTTAAAAAAAACAACATTGAGACGCAGGATACAGATCAAATTTGAAGTCCCTCCAATGTTTGCATAAACTTGTTTATATGCATATTTATGTTTCAAATGAGATTCTGACACTGCTTTTCCTTACAGACTCACATTTCTATCATGGAATTTTGCATCATAAATCAACATCCATCAGAATATTCCAGCAGGAACAGGAAAACATAGTCATGCAGAGATAGGGTTCAGTTTCATCATTAGTTGGGAAGTGAAATAAATAACCTCATAGATCCCTAGAAATCTGTATTAGTCTATGGTACATTCTGTCATCTTTACATACAAATGGTCAAGGTAAGGAAGAAGTTCTGCCCAAGATACATTAAACCAATGACACCAAAGTAACTCATGTAGACTTTCAGGTGCACAAATAAGTCTTGCGTAAGTACGTGCTCACTCACTCTAAAAAAAGCTTCTGAGTTGACCATCAACATGACTAATAAAGAAAATAACGATGTGTTATTTGGTTATGTAATTCAAGTATTACTTAGCATGTTCAGTGAGGTCAGAATTAGATTTAATGCACAAAATTAGTTGGAAAGATATGGAATTCCTAAAAGAATATAAGCGTTCAGACTTCATTTATAAGGCTTTCCAATAGCTAAAATACTTCAAGTTTCTTTTTTGCATTTAAAGAAACCTTAGTAATTTTCTTCTTCTTAGACACTGGATAAAATAATACAAATACAAGGTTTTTTCCTAACAAGGAAGGAGTAAGAAACAAAACTGAAACATTCCCATTAACCCTTGTTCCTAAAAGAATACTTTAGCTCATTTGTCTCTTTTCAATGACCAATACAGAGGAATGCCTGTAAAAAAAGTGATCTTTAATTTGATAGAATAAAATAGAGGTTTTGCAAAC
The DNA here is from genome assembly GCA_013397275.1 of Burhinus bistriatus. Taxonomy (NCBI): domain Eukaryota; kingdom Metazoa; phylum Chordata; class Aves; order Charadriiformes; family Burhinidae; genus Burhinus; species Burhinus bistriatus. Next base: position 136,977 of record VYXH01005945.1, read on the forward strand.
CACAGATCAGTAACTCAAAACAGGAACTGGTAAGACCAAATAGCATCTCAAAAGTGAGGGAAACAAGCTCAAATATAATCTGATGAAAAAATCCTTAGACAACTAACAGAACAAGAAACCTACAATTAAAGTAACTGTTACCAATGGAAACAGTACCCTCACAATAGTCGTACTGTGGGGTATGCAACCAATTTTTTACAAAATCAAAAGCAGCTGTTCATATCCTTCATTTCTAACTTCAGGGTTTTTTCCAAAGTAACAACGATCAAAACATCCAGATTAAAAACACACCATGGAGTGAGCAGAATGTTTCAGAAGCATTCAGCCTAATCTTTGAGTTCAGTTGGTCATGGGTGGAGGCGTAACCAGAGTGATCCCAACTGTAATCTGTAATTAAGCTAAATATCCTTTAAATTTGAGCTAGCTGATCTATCAGAGGATGCAGATTGAAAAGTAAGTGCTGCTAATTCTCACACCAGTTACTTCATGTGCAGTAGTGAAGTAAAGCTATATGATAGGAAATAAAGTTAAATAGCGATTACTTCCTGCTAAAAGTTACTCTCCTATGAAGTTTAGACAACCATGCCAAAAATCAGGACCTGTGCATTCCAGAAAGGAAGCCTTGATGAATGCAACATTAAGTAGCACTTTCTGACACAATATCCTTTCTTAAATCACGCAAGTTTAAAGGATGCTGCCACAGTAAGTGCTAACTTTCTAAAGTTAGGAAAGCCAAAGGTCCTTTACAGAGCTAGCAGAAGTGAGTTTATTGCTGGAAACAGTTCTTCAGGATCCCTTTACAATGGCAGGGACAGAAGGGAAAGAGAGAAGAGGCAACTCTTTTCAAAGCCAAAACCCGAGAAGATTACTAAAAGGTAAGTGATCGGATTTTACAGAGCTATTCTCCCCAGCTCCCCAGATAAAGGATCAGAGAAACTGATAACTACACTAGGATATTAGGATTAGGGAAATGGCAGTCTCCCAGTTTCTAACAGGGGAAGAAGCAACATTTTAAATGTACACCAACTATGTAACTTGCACTCTGTTTTTCTGACGTAAGTGCACATTTAAGAAAAGAAAATTGTATGCAACATTCCCCCCTCCACCATCACTATTTCTAAAGCAGCCATTAAAAAGGTAATAAATAAAAACAAACAAAAAAACACCAACAAAACAAATGAACAAAAACCCCAGCCTATTTCTTTATTTTTATTTTCAAGCAATGAATCCATACCTTGTGCAGTGTTCTACTTTTTTCTTTTCCCTTCATTGGCATCCTGTTTTGGTCTAGCTGAACGAGCAAATTGCTGAGATTCTGTTAAGGACTACAAATGTCAATGATAAAAAGCAGCCAATCAAGAAGCAAAAAAGAAGTATTATTTCAGCAAAAGACAGTTTAAGAAATGGCTTGTATCTGTGAATCAATTCTACTACAGTATCAAATATTACAACAGTGTCTATTAGTCAAAGATTAGGATCTCACTGGTCTGCAGTACAAAAAATTTTAAGAGAACATGCTCAAGAGTTTACAATACCAAGTAAATATGGAGAACTAACCAGAAACGGGTTAGATGCAAACAGAATAACTATGGCAGGATAAATGCTTGATATTTAATCCTCCATCCCAGCAGGTTAATTCCATAACTTTGATGTCTCAGTGGGTATTTGGCAGGAAATAAGCTAAAATGAACAGAAGTTGGCGTGAACAAGGGTACAAAGAAAAGGAAATAAACTATGAAACATTTAAGTGGAAAAATAAGAAAGGAGAGGAAGACATATAAAACTTATAGACAAAAACCAGGGCAATGCAATAAAAAAGTGTAGAAATCCCAACATGTTACACAGGCCCAAACAGTAACTAACAGTTCCAGCTAGAGAAGCAATCTGAACAGAGATCACTGAGCCTGACAGGAACATTTCTTTATGTTTTTGATTCTGCAAACATAGGCTTAACCAAGTCAAAAAGCCTACTTAATTTAAATACAATGGTCATACAAACTAAATTATCGTTTGCATTGAGTTTGCAGGATCAGAGAGCTAAGACCAGAGAAGTAAATTTTATTGACTTAAATAAAGCACATTTACTTTCCTCTTTTAGAAGGGGTGCCTCTTTTTCAGTTATAAAATTAAGAGTATTACACTATGCTATGCTGCCTGGTTTTCTTAAGGTGTTTCATCTTTCCATAGGTTTCTAATAAGTAGAACATAATCACAGCAAAACTAGAGATTGACAGACAAATTACAAAGAATATAATGTAAATATTTGAGAAAAAAAGATACAACCACCATGGGTTTTTCAAATAAGACATATCCATTTGCTTCTTTCAAAGCTTTAGCAGCTGCTTTTTCATTAGGAAGTCCAATGAAAGCCTGTCCCTTCATACGGCCTTCTTTCATCAAACGTATATCAAACCTAGAGGCAAAATTGAGAACCGGGAATTACTCATGTTTAACCACAGTTTTACATTTCACAGTACAAATATAATTCTCACGCTTCAAGTTGGAGAAAATGCAGAAATGGAAGCAGAGCCTACAAGCAGAAATTATGTCATTGGAGACCACTTTGCCTGGGAAAACCATTTAGTAAAAAGCAACATTAGACTGCAGGATGGCAAATTGGTGTGCAACTGTAGTAAATATGACATACGCAAAACAATCAGATACACACGATCATCTACACTGTTCATTCTGTGTGTCTCAGCCAATAAACAGTAAATTTGGTAACAAAAATAGTAGGGTCTTCAGACATTGTTCAAAAAATAATTATATAGCTGTACTTGTGATAAATGAAGATTTTCAGATGAAACGCATTTTTTCTTTATGCAGCAGCATAAAGGAAAAGTAAAGTTGACTAGTTTTTAAATCACAATTTTCACCAATATTATAGAAGTTAACATAAAAGGCTTAATTTTAATCAAGTATCAAATTAACTTACATATTTCGTTCTACTTCTGACTGGAAGTCAACATATCTTCCAAAAATGAACTTGAGATCCTGAAATTAAAGGGTAAGCATAAGAGGAAAGCTGATAAAAAGCCCTTTTGATAAATATTTGATCTGCTTGTTTACCTACCTTTTCTTGAACTTGTTTAGCTAAATTCTTCACATATATCCTGCAATTTGGATCACCTGGCTCATAGTTTTTGAAAACAGAAAATTTTTCCATTTCTTGAAGAAGACAGAAAAACATACAATGTTTTAGGTCATTTAATTACTTTGTAAGTTTGCTCAGTATAAAATAACTAAATTTAATATATGATCAATTAATAAAGGAATACTTATTTAAACTATTTGTTGCAACAAATCAAAGAGCTATTATTAGATAATTTATTCTCACAGTTATACCTTCTCTAGAAAGTCTGTTTTTTTCTAGATCCCTTCTAGAAATAAATTCTGATGGTATTTCATCCTCCTCCTCCTCAGTTTCCATTTTATCATTTGAGCTAGGAGCTGGGAAAATTCTTCCAAAGCCTGTATTATTGATTTCTTCTGTGCTTGCATAAAGGTCTGAAATTTCAACACATTATGTAAGTGGTTTGTATATTGATTCACAAGAGGATCAACAGCAAGCAAAAAAGTATACTCCTTCCAGTAACATTTCAATATAGTAGACTTTGTAAAGCAATTTGAACAGATCTTAAAGAAATGTGTCTTAATCCCTGGTCTGACAAACACACTTGCTCTATATGGTCCTATAAAATCAACTGTACTACAAATAAAAGCCATGGCACATGCCAGTTAAAGTAAACCTAGCCTTGCTGCTCGAGCCTGTATCCATTTCAATGGTTTATCTAATATTCAGTGAAAGAAACTGTATATTACTGTAAAGTACCAAGAAACATAGACTGACAATAACCCTATAAGAAACCATCACACCTTATTGCTATTATTGCCCAGCATTTTTATAGCAGATAATCAAGTGCATCACAGAGAAGGAGTTGGCAACCACTGGAATGCTGCTCTCTAAGAGCTGGAAAAGGAAAATCTGAAATTAGCCTGATGTATTCAATTGCACCATATAATACTGAGAATGCATTTATAACATATTGGCTAAAAACACCTTAACATTTAAAAGAGAGTGCAATTCACCATAAACAAACAGATCACATAGGAAAGAAAAAGACCTTTAAAATCCTCTAGATCCTTTACTGTACCAAAGCACAGAGTTCTGTGCTTTAACATGGGAAAAACAGCAAATGCAGTTGATGTTCTTAAACCCTGATGTATACTATTTATGAAAGCTCCAATACAAAAGAAGAAAAGAATCCCCTTGCCTAAATTTTAGCACCCTTCTACACACTGAAACCACATGAAATTAATATTAAATATATTTGAAGTAAGAACTCTTACCATTTTTTTCTTCTTTTTCTGAGTTTATGTGAAGAACAGCTGGGATGTCAGTAGTAATATGAAACTCGATTTTTTTATGACCTACATGCTGTGGCTGCTCAAATACATCTGAAGGTGACAGTGTAGGGTGCAAATTACTGTTTAAAACAACAACATGTTAACTAAAGAGTCAGACACTGATGAATGCATAGTCAAATACAACATTTCTTCCATACCGATTTTATGCTGCTGTTTATCACAAATACATGAGCTCTCCATTTCATAAATTTGACCCAATATAGTTCAAGCTGATTGAAACACTGCAAATACAGTAGGTATGGCTGGCAGTGAGAGCAAACCCAAAAATTACATATCACATTACAGTATAGACAGGTACTTATGAAAAAATTTATCAGTAACTTAAACAGAAAAAAATAACTGGCCCTGCTGCTGCTCTCACACAGTGTATAAAATGTACCAAATTTTCAAAAAACGTAACAAATCACTTCGAGGAAGAAGGCTATTAGTAAAAATGCATTCATAATTGATCATCACTACATAGAAATACTACACTGGTGTCTACTGTGCCATACTATTGCAGTTTCAAAAACCAAAATTATTTAAAACCAAATCACTTTTTATTCTTCCAGTATCATCCTTTTTTTAAATTATTTTAAATTTTTATTTTAAGAATTATCCCAAACAATATATCCAGATCGCTTCTGTCAGGACTGTGATATGAAATTGTTTTTGGTTTTTATGAAAAAGGGATTTTTATTAGATTGATAGCAAAAGAAGCACAGAGCTTAAACCAGGCATGCTTCACAGATTAAGGCTGTTAAGCAGACTTGAGTTGAAATTACATGAAAACTTGGACCTTTAGAGCAATAAAGCCAAGCACGAGGATAAGGGAAGACCCACTCTACTGCCAAATTTACATGTCAGTGAAAACTGCTTGTTTTAAAACAGCAACACTAAAGCAAACATGATACAGAGAATGTCATTTAGTAAATGGAATAATCTTCTGAAAAAACTGCAAAAACCACAGAAATAATACAAACCTGTGGGGGGTACACACAGGAACATTCAGTAAGTCTTTAATTCTTTGCTTTTTTCTAACACCACGCCTCTTTGTGTTTATTGGTCTTTTAGGCTGAAGCGTTGCTAATTCCATCAACTTGGTCATTCTATTTCAAACAAAATTTTAAAAAGAACCAAAGTGGTTTAGAGTTTATTTGAAAATATTCATTTTGAAAACCCTTCTCCCTTCCTTAAAGCCCTTGAAATACAACTTTTCAGAATATGGTTACAAATCTAGCTACCTTAAGACCGAAACTACATTAATAAACTATAAGACACAGCAAATCGATACACACAGAGCACTTAGGTGACCCATTAAAATCGTAATGAGTTCAACAATGCCCCTTCCTTCCTCAGGCATGCACCCAATTAAGACACTGAAGCTGCAGAAATGCTAAGAAGCCCCGAGCTGAACCTTTTCTTATAATACTATTTCCACTCAACAGGAGCGCATTTTTCCAAATGCATGTACTTTTGAATATAGCATAGGGACTTTCTGATTTACTTTTCAGTTTAAATAGCAAATAAAGAAAATCACTTCTTCATTTAGTATTAAAGATTAAAAAACCAAAAAACAACTATGATGCAATTCAGTCCCAAAACCGTAAGAGAATCCTCAGCACACACAACCTCTCATTATTATTACTCCTAGCAATAAACACTGATGTACAAACAACATTTTGGAAGTCAGAGCGCACATATGATTCAGGCTGAGTAGTTTACTCAGTAAAGACGTGGAAAAATGAAGCATCCAGAAAACAAACTAATTATTGCTTCCTTCTATCTGCACTCTCTCCTCATTCTGAGTTTTTGTTTTGTTGGGTTTTTGGACATGAGAACAAATGATAGTTTGCATACCATTTGGGCATTTTCCTTCTCTTACTGTGATTCAAAACAGCACTGTCCTCCTGTTTTTAAGTCACTCTGGAGCTTCCTTAAGCACTGGGAAAGATTATCTATATACTGCAAATGTTAACAGATTCCACCATTTGCTGAACTAGAAGCTAGAAAAGTAAAAATACTGCTTTAAAAGAGCCCAAAAGCTTGCAAATGACTGTAAAATGCATACCTCTCCTTTTCCTCCTCATTATCACTTTCATATTCTGATTCATCTCCACTAGACAGTTGCTCTTCTTCCTCTTCAGGCAAAGGAGGCTCTTCAGGAGGCAGAGGTGGGACTGGGGGAGGTGGCACAGGCACTGGTAAATACTCTTCATACTAATTATGGGGAAAAAGTTAAAAAAAAAGGTAATTAAACATTTTAAGAAAAAACCTACAAATCTTGTTTCCTTTACATAATAAAAACAGTCAAAGCAATAAATTAGAAGAGGACAAGAAGCATTTTTTAAAGCATGTTTATAGGGATCTATATACTATTTTTCATTAGTAATGTAGTTTAGCAAACTTTACACAAGAAAACAATTTGCTGCTTTCTGAACTGTAACAGTGAATGTTTTAACTCCTCAAATTAAAAGAATGAAAAAAAAAAATAGTAACCATGGCCCTGGGTTTTTACTTTGCACCCAGCTTTAAGGACTTTCTTGAGAGGAATGTAGTCAAAACATATGGGAAGAGGCCTAAGCTCCCAAGCCATCTCAGTTTCTACACTGAACCTTCCACCACCTATCAAAGTTACACTTCTGTTTCTGTAAGGAGTGAAGATTTCATGAAAGGAAGCAGTTTTTTCACTGAGACTACAAAACACACATATAAGGAATTCCCTACATACAAAACGATTTCCAGCCAATTGTAGTAACAATCTTACTACACTTAACAGTACTTTTATGCACCATCAGTTCCATAAGGCGCTGATGTCTCCTGGCATTAGAAACACTCTGTGACCTTTAGAAACTGCTCTACAAATTTCAAGGACTGGCTTCTCACCTTACTACTCTTTTTTGCATGACCATTAAATTCACAGTGTTTAACCTGGCCCAATACTAGGCAACAAATAAAATTGTTCCCAGAAAATCAGTGTAAATTTATTTATTTGATAGCTTTATTTCATATTTTTCTTTACCCAGCTATCTCCCCTGTTATGAGAAGCAGGTGTTCTGTCAGGGTAAACACAAAGTGTAGTGCAGCACAACTTCACTATATCCAAATCCTGTAGCTATGACTATTAATGCAAGTCCTCCCTTGCTCTATCTTCTGCTGGCAGTCAAACTATCACAGCAACCAAGAACTGAGACCACAAAGCCAGTATTTCTATTTGTCTTCAGAAACAGCTCCCCTTAAGCCTCTGCCAGTTTCCCCTCAACCCTGCCTCTTTTAAAAAAACATCTTTGAGACAGAGCAAGTTAAATCCAAAAGCGCTGTATAATCTCATTAACAATCTGAATCTAATCAGAACTCCAAAGAAACACACGGATCAAAAGAACTTAATGCATCTTTGTAAGGCAACGGGCTAATGGCATTCTTTATCGCCAGTATCTGTAAAAGGAAATACTCAACATTTTGAAGTATTCCAGTGCTACTGTCATACATATATTTCTTTGTTCTAAGTCTAGATAAAAAGATTTCTTTAAAAGACTAACATGCACATCTTACCCAATGAAATGCAGCAGTATTTGCTATTGTCTAGAGACTTCTCCAACTTTTAGAAGTTTGAACTTAGATCTCCTATCATGTTGCTAACATTTTAAATTGTGAATCCATCTTACAGTACTTAAAACACATATTAAAAAAGTTACCATGGGAGGGCGAGCAGTAATTGGTCCAAAAGGTGGAGGAAGATTCATTTTATTCATAAGATGAAGTACCTGAAATGATTCAAGATGAGTAAGATCTCCTTTAAATAAATAATTAAATGAAAATAGTTCCTTGCTAGGTATCATAGCCAATAAATTCTGGCAGGTGTAAATCAGCATAGTTTTAATGAAGACACAACTACACTGGTTATTAACACAATGTGAAAGCCTGCACTGGAGATCCAACACTACTTGAGATCTAACTGCACTTTTTAGGGTGTAAAAAAGGCTAATCAAAAAAAAGTAAAGCATTATCTTAGAATGAATTCCAAGTACTCAAGTCACATCTAATTAGGAAGATCACGTCAAGTCTTCAGTGTCCATGAAGTAACAGTTACTTCCGGTCAATGAAATCTCATTATCTCAACACAGTAAAAAATTAACATTGGTTAACACTACCACAGGAAAACTTAGTATTTACTATGACAAAAAATATTTCTATGGATAATTAAAAGAGGAAAAATGAGATGTTTTTACTTTTATACTTTCTTTTTTTGCCACTTTTCACTTACCTGGACATAAAATTTGGGCACACTTGCCAAGGCATTTGCTATATTTGCCAGAATTGTACTTGAAGGTGGTGGATACAAATATTTGAGGCAAGAATTGATGGGAAAGGTGAGGCTGAGGAAAAAAGATTAAAAACAAGGAGTCTTAGCACCATTGTCACAAAATGAATGATAACAATTAATGCTTACTAGAAGTTTAGCTATTCATTACATCTGAAGTATCACTGAAATATTTTTTTTTTCCCTAGAACAGTTTTGGGGCACTTACATTATGGCTTTAAAATCAGGAAGGAGTCCCCCAATGCATGGCAGACTTACTGGGCTTGGGGACAATGAAAGTACCAACACATGCAGAAAGCCTAAAGCACAAAGAAACAATCAACATGTCCAAAACTAAAAGCACAGCATAGCATGCTGTACAAACATCATAAACTCAGTACTCAAAGTACTGGATTTTATTAGCCCAAAAGAAATTTATTCTTCATGTATGCAAAAATGCAAAGGGGGGAAAAAAACAACAAGAAACCTCTGGAGAAACAAAAGTCAACAGTATTCTGCTGTTACCACTGGGATAACCTACCCAGTTCTCAAACTCTTCCTGAGAAAGCAATGCATCGCGCCAGAAGGCTATTATGCAATCACGGCTCAAAGCACAAGTTGCTACTCAACTGTGAGGGTTCTAAACTTAAAGAACTAAAATTTCATCTTTATGACAATTCCTACAGCTATGCATGTAGAACAGTAGCATACTATAAAACAAAACAAGATAGAATGCAGAATACCGCATTCTCTCTTGTTCAACAGTGCATAACTCTTTTTTTAAAATAACAGAATAAAATAATTAAGACAAAAAAGACCACTAACCCATGGTTGGGTGCAATTCCATTCTCTATTTTAACACAGCTTGGTTCTTTCTTTTCTTCTTCCTTCACTGGTTCTTCTGAACTGAAAAGTAAGTTAGCATTAATTAAAACAGGGCAAAATTTAAGTGCCTTACGAAATGTGTGAAATATGTTTAATCTCATATATTAAAAAATATAAGAAATAGATTAGTATAGTATTTTTAACATCTTTTATCAATGGCATTACTACAGCCATTAATTCTTAAGAATGAATACATGTGCATACTTAGAGTAGCCAGACTTCTAAGCCTACATAAATAAATATTTAGACAGATTTAAGTAAATCTCCCTATACTACACTTCTGACATAAATCTGCTCACAGGAAAAGAACTAAAATTACTTTATGTTGCTCTCTGTTCAGAGACTGTATAAAATCAAAGGTATTAAATAATGATTTGTTCATATTCAGAGTGGAATAAGTAACTTAGAACCTCTATAGTTGATTTTAACTGAGCACTGTCACATAGCTTCTATCACTTAGTTACATATTACACAGGTAAACTGGAAAGCCTAACTATGCAACCTATTTTTTTTGATTAAGTACGTGACAGACAATTGAAACCCAAACTATCACAGTTCTTGGTCACACTAGCATTAAGATTCATTAATTTTTTTTGTTTTTAATTCATTTTAAATAGGTAATATTCTTTAACTATTTGAAGAGAGACTCGGACAGTTTTGTTTGTTCTGCTCATTCATCAAGCTAGATACATGCAGATCAGCTCCAGCCTATAAGCCAGTGGCTATAATAGTATAGTCTTATACAGTTATGCTAGCAGGTGTCAATTCTGCCTGACTCTTGATTAGATTAGAAAGAAACATCAGGAAAGCATTGCATGCACTGTTTAACAGCAAAAGAAAATTATAATCCTGAGAAAAAAAAAGTAGAAGAGGTTTTTTTTAAACACAGGGAACCTGTGTAACACAGAGGTCAGCTTACACAGGCTGGAGTCTCTCTCTGTAAATAAGAACAAACAGGACCATCCGCTGATTAAAGATATTAATAACTATAGGAATAAGGATGGGAATTATTACATGATGATACTGAATGAAACAATACTCATGGGAGGAATGCAGTCACTTATCTATAGATCTGAACTAGCCTGTTAACACTTCTAAATGGTTACAATTTATCCTTTGACTTAACAATACTACCAAAGTATCATGAATATGGAATTTCCTTTCCTTGACCACAAACATAGAAACTAAATTATTGTGCACATACCTTTTACACTTCTCTGAGACAGAAGGCTGGCTAAGTACCTGCACACTATCTTGCTCCTTTGCAAATTCAACAACTAAGGTGTGACCTAAAAGTTTCAGCTGATGCAGTCTTGACAAAGCCTTCAAATAATTATAATAGAGAAAAGAAAGGGAAGATGAAAAACATCAGAATTATTTCAAAGCATAACTGTTTTTTCTTTCATTGGCAAACTAGCCATAGGATGCAGTCCCAACTCCTTTACGCTAAGTCTGTGCCAGTACAGACACAAGTAGCTCTGCACTGTTCCTACATTCACAGCCCTACTTTTAGCAGCCTCTTTCCTGCTAGCAGGAAAGAAAAAGATGAGGTTGCGCAACTAGAACCACTGAAGAGGCTTAGGTCATTTGAACACAGTAGCGAGACTGCAGCCTTAACAATGATACTTATTACATAGCCTAGTAAATCTCTATCATTTCAAGTAATCAGCCTCTTGCTCATGAACTACAAACATGCTGAAGTCCACTAGTAATAGCTGGCAACTTTAAAATTAAGATTCTTAACAGCGACACTAGGAAGCTCCAGCATTCTGCAAGTCCAGATCCTGAGAGGCTGCTAACAATTGACACAAAGTAACCTAAATTCACCACTGTTCACCTCACGCAGTCTTTGTAACTTTTTTGAGTAGTACTTTACAGCATGGCCTAAAAAAAAAAATAAAAGCAACACCAAAAAAAAAACCAGCGTAAGAGGGAATTTCAGGACACGGGCTTTTTATCAGATTCATATTTAAAAAGCATTATTAGTATTACCTTTTTGGCATCCATGTCCCCCATAAACATGGTAGTTTTCTTTTTCTTATCAAAGTTGGACATTCAAGGCAGTCTTGAATTGTGTACATCACTATGTCTGAATTTTATGGCAAATACACAATTACGCAGAAGACAAGGAATTATGTTTGGTTTATAGTTTATACATAAACGCACACACACCCTACACAAGGCCCTGATCAGTCTCAATTCATGTAAGTTTGCCATGTACTAAATGACAGGTTGGATAAGAAGACTTACACAAGACCCTTCCAACCCACCTTTCTTATGATTCTAACAAAATGTTCATTTTATTTTATTTATTTTTACTCTAATACTACATTGCTCTGCATTTTTTTCCCCAACACTGAGTACCAGATGATGTGTAAAACATTTTAGAGCACAACTGGCAACTCAGAAAAGTGCTTTGCTAAAACATTCAATAACAAACTCAATACCATACAAACCTTCACAGCTGCATTTTCACTGGGAAAGGTAGCAAATGCAGTATGTTTCTAGAAAAGAAACAAAAAAAAAGTCACACTGAAATAAAGTAAAAAAGGTAAGAAATTGCATGCAAAACATATCCACAAGTAATTAGTCAACTCAAGTGTACATATTTGAAAGCTTCCAGATAATAGTTGTTTAAATCCTATGTGGGGCAAAAGTGAAGAACTAAGGAAATTTTTTTGAAGAATTTAGGACAAGCACCTCCTGCATTCAAAAATTAAGATAGGAACTCAGCAGTTTGAGGAATACAGGAAAACAATTATTTCTTTTCTAGTGAGCAACAGCCATCCCAAACTGCAAGCAAGTATGTATTGATAAAAAAGTTTAAAACTCTTTTCAAAAAATGAAATGTATTTCAGCACCTCTCAGCAGAACATTTTCATCAAAGCAACTCCTAAAAGTGTTACTTTTCCCGCTACAAAAGTCATAACTATTATTATGCTCTGAAAGTTTGGATGGTTTCTAACTAACATTTTCCCTTAATTTTTAAGTATAAAAAACCCTTCAACTTTCCAAATTAGATCAAATCTTCACAGAATACACAGTTCACCTTAAACGTAAATTTATTTTAACACATTTTATTCCTTCATCTTGCCACGACATGACTGGGTATTAAAAACCCAAAACATTAATACTGTTACAATAGCAGCTATCAGAAAAATCGTCATGAAGTCAGTATTTTTAATACACTATAAAATAAAGCATGACCCTGACACAAGCTGCAGACATCATTTATCCGCTATCATCTGCGGGAATACAAGGCTCTTCCCAAACAACATTCATCACTCGACATAAAGTCCTATGTTTTTGCAATTTAGAGAAAGAAAAAAAATAAAATAAAGTCCTCAAGAGACAGATCTGTGAAGCTGCGTCCCTACGCCTCCAACAGACATTTCTGCACTGCTTTTCCACAGCCTTATCCCTAACAGCAAGCGAGGCCAAAGCTGCGGGCAAGGGCACGGGATTTGCAGCCGGCGGGGAGACGGGACCCCCGTGTCAGACGCTCTCCCGACCACCCCGCCTCGGCCCAGCGGTGCTCTCCCGACACCGCCACGGCTCCGGCCTGAGCGGGGAGAAGGAAGAACCCTGACCGGGCAACCACGCTCACTCCCTCCCTGCGGCCCGCTCCTCCACCCCTGAGGCGCGGCAAGCGGCCCAGGGCGGCGGCAGCTCTCTCCTCCCGCTCCCGCCCCCGCCGCCCAGAGCCGCGCCAGGCCCCGGCCCTCACCAGCCGCCCGTGGTCCGACAGGACGCGCACAGACACCGCCCCGAAGTGCTTCAACAGATCCTCCTTCTCCGCCGCCGTCAGCTCGGCGGGCAGGTGCCGCACCAGCAGCGTCCGGCCCCGCCGCCGCGCCACGCCGGGGTGAGGCGGGACGCCGGGCTGAGGCGGGCCGGCACCCAGCCCCACGCCGGCCGCCCGCGTCTCCTCACAGCCCGGCGCCGCCATCGCAAGCGCGCAGGGCCGGGGCAGCCGTCGCGCGCACACGGAAGCAAGGGGACAAATCGCGCGAGAGCTGAGGCGGGGGCTTGGGCCTCAAGTCTCGCGAGACCGGCGGGGCGCCGGGATGGGTTGTCACTAGCGGGAAGGGCTGGAAGCGCC
>VYXH01005945.1:150780-190772 GCA_013397275.1 Burhinus bistriatus
CTTTGGCAGCCTGGGGGGGGGAGCGGAAATGGGGCGCCGCGGTAAGCTGCTGCGGCTGGCTCTGCGGTTCCTTTGGCCTGTGTGGCGACGGGCGGCCGGAGCAGCAGCCTGAGCCAGGCGTCGGGGTCTGCCCGCCCCCTCGGTCTGGCTGGTGCCGGGCTTGCCGTAAGGGCTGTGGTGGGCTGCCCGTGAGCCGTTCTTTAGGGCCACGGCTCTGTCAGGTGATGCCTTAGACAGATGGCTTTGAGAATCTCCCTTAGTCGAATCTGACATAGTGCTCCAAAGGGAGACATGACCTTCCCTTCTTCCCCTTCCCTAACAGTTAAGAGCTTGTCTTCAGCCTAAGTTGTAAGAAGTCATATTGCTTTCAAAATACCATTCTCATTAGCCTTGAGCTGAAGAGACTTCTCTTTTCCTCCTGCTGCTTTACCTGAACAGCAAGGTATTGAGATCTTTCTGGCACAGACATTAGTACGCAGCTTCAGGGTAGCAGCTGATAAGTGTCTGGCCAAGGCAAGCAGCATGGCAGAAGCACAGCCATTACTACAACTTGTAATTATGGGCACGAGAGGGGTTTCTGCAGCGTGAGTAGTGAGTACAGAGGCAGCTACCAACCAGTTCCTACTGAAACCAGACAGACCGATCCAGAGCCAGCCTGTTTTTTCTGAGACCAGAGGCTGTGATCTCAAAAGGGAGGAAAAGAAAATCCCCGAACTTGACTGATGAAATTTCAGGTCTTACCACACCTAAGGAGCTGGTTGCTGGCTGGCAAAAGCACCACCTGCCTAGACTGCTGCTGCCACTGGCTCTGAGTGGGACTAAGCCATAGCACCTGATGCCACCGTGCAGAACCTGCAGGGCTTGGCCTGCCACTGGGCAGCAAGAGCAGGGGGGCAGACCCAGGCTCTGGGACTGGTGTCTGGGGTGCACTGAAGCCAGCCACAGAGAAAACATACTTTTTTGGCTGTGCAGCATACCTGGTGAATAGGGAATGATTGTTTATTGTATCTGTCAATAGAAAAATAAGGGCTTCAGTCCATGAAGTCCTCAAGGCCACTTCTTTTCCTTGAAGAGTCATGATGGACCTGGTACTGTATGTGCAGTTCACCTGAAGGGTCTTAGGCCATGCTTATTTCATGACTGAACACTGACAATCTGCGGAAAGGTCTGGCCATTGTGGATGGTCACAGTGGTCTCCCTGAGCAGATCAGATGACAGTCCAAGTTCATCCAGATGGGTTTGGGAAGGAGTTGAGAAAAAAGACGGGGGAAGCACAGGATGTTCAAAAGGGATCTAGTAGAAAAGCAGAAATTTAGCAGCAATTTCTTGCAGGATCCATTACTGCATTTTTGTTCCTGTCATTAGTATAAGCTAGGAAATATTTATGAACTTGGAAACAGGTGGAAGAATTGGCACAATATGCAAATATGGCAGCGTATTTTATTGATGACCCTAACAGTACTGATTTTTCTGAGGCTGTTGAAACTTTAAAAGTAATACTAGCCGGCCTAGCAAGTTCTGTGTGTGGCTTGTGGTTTGTATGAATTCTGGAAGACTTTCTGGGATATGCTGGTTAGCATGCAGTTCTAGCAGATGGGAGCATCAGGATTGCAAAAGCAAGCTTGTGGTGTCTGTGCTGCTGCATCCTGTTTAAATTGGCCTGATTTTTAGTTCACTGCTGGGTACTGACATAGGAGAACTTTTTATGCAGCAGGTCTGTGAAACGTAGGCAAACCAAACTTTTCTGTTTCCCTTGTAGCTTTCTAGTACATTCCAATTATTAATTTGCACATCAGTCACCAGATGGTGAAATAATGATACAACTTCAAATATGTTTTCCTCTCAGAACTAAGAAAAAATGTTCTCAGTTCCAGTCAGGGTAGGCTGAGAAAAATACATATTTTCTAGTGACGTTGAACACTAAAGTGACAGGAACAATTTCACTGGAAACAACTCTAATATCTCATGGCTCTTCAGGCCACCTGTCCCTCTCAACACAGAATCCCTCTGAAAGAAAGAAAGAGTAAAACTGTTTTAAAGTCTGTTCACCCTGATGGACTGGGCCCCTGAAGCTGAACATCTCTGGAGCAGAGGTTTAAGAGAGTCATGCAAGTCAAGGCAATAAAAATGTGCAGGTTTTTTTTTTCTAAGATTCAGAAAGAAAAATAAATTATTTTTCTCCTTTCTCTCTCCCTTATCCCCACATTCAAAATAGATGACTAATATGTTATTTTTATTACTTTCCAAGATGTTAAATTTGTAGATACTTGAACAATAGCATTCCTCAACACAAATGCATCGTGTTTTTATGTTGAAATTCTAGGTTTAGGAGTTCTTTGCTTATACAGAGAGAAATTTCAATGCAAGTGTTTTAGTAATACCAGTAAGTGTCAGAACTACAGACTTATTCAGGTCAGAAAGGAACGACACCCTTTTGTGAAGATCTCTAGTCCAGCCTCCTACTCAAAGCAGGATCAACACTGAATTCCAACCACATCACTTGGGACTTTCTCCAGCCTGGTCTTAAAAGGCTTTAGTAGGGGTGAAGATTCTATAGCCTCCACAGACAAGCTTTTCCACTCCTAATTGACCTCCCAGTGATTTTTTTTTTCTCCCCTTTTATCCAGTTGGAAGTGACTGTATTTATATAAATGTGTGGTAACTTCATAAAGACAAAATTTCAAATTCCCAATTAAAATTTATTGGGTTGGTAAGAAATACAAGTTTGAAAAAATCAAGAAAGCTAGCTGTGCAGAATACTCTGATGTTTTGCACACCATTCATTACCCACCCCGTAAAGTTGTCTATTAGTGACATCAAATCAGCAGTGGCCAGGGGCAGATACAGTTGTCCAAAGTAACAGAAGCCTGACTCGGCCTGTCCTTTAGAGTTATTTATGAAAGCAGCAAATTAGTGACACGCTGAATGATAAACTGGTTTATTTAAATTTATAAAAAAATACGTAAGTGTCCACTTGAAATAGATGAGTTTACTTTTGGATGGTATGAGTGAGCAGGCTCATAATTTTTTGGAAACTACCTATCTGCATCCTTAAAAAGGAAAAGGTGAGCAGCATTATGAGAGCAGCAATGCTACTGTTTCTTGGAACAATTAAGATACATAAAGATGCTGTTAGATCATCATCCTGATAAAGTGAGACCAGAAAGAGACTAAATGTTGAAGAAAAGCTGCAGTGTGGGATTTCTAGACCCTGCTGTTATCATTACTGATTATGTTTTTGGGTGGGTTTTTTTGTTTTGTTTTGGTGGGGGTTTTTTAGGGTTGGTGGTTTTGGTTTTTTTTATTATTATTTGTTTGTTTTAATACACCTCTAGGTATTTTCTGTTATCTCTAGTAGATGTTCCAGCTGTCTGGACACAAGCGTGCTCTGAGTGAGGTGACAAGTAACTGTGATAGCATGAAGATAAGCCCAAGGTAGTATGGCTTGTTTTACCTTGTCTACAAAGTACTGTATACCCGTATACTTAAATGAATTTCCAAGAGCAACCTAACATTTTGGAACTCTCTTGTATGGATAGGACCTGAAAGGTCACCAGAAGGAGCGTTTTAAATGGCCCTCAAAAGTGGTTGCACAATCCACAGAATAAATAACACGGTATAATGGGGTCACATTCTTTCATTAATGAAATTGCATATTAGAGGTAGCGCTACAGAAAGACTGTACAATTCAGTTTACTTACTCTTCTGGTTTTGTATTCATCCTTTACTGAAACAAGAAAAAACCCCTTCAGATTACAACAGCAGCAGCTCCAAATAACCTTAATTCAAGTTCCTTTCTTCCAGAAAGAACAGTCAGAACTTTTAATACAATTTGAGAGGCTGTCAGAAGAGGCTTTTTTAAAGAAAACAGTCTCTTCACTAAAGGGAAGAAAAAAAATGCTTTCCTCAGTTATTTTTTTTCAAATGTTACAATTGTTTTTCTTGTGTTTTTTTCTGCCTTCAATGAAACACATGGAAGACTTTTGGTACTCTCTATATGTTCTGTACATTATTCAGACTGTGGCAACTGGAATTCCAATATCAGAATAAGGGAAGAGTTGTCCCTGGCACAGCGAGAAGCCTCAGCAGCAAGTTCTAATAATTTCTTTACTTTTTAAACAAAGTTCACAGAGTTTGTACTAACAGTGGTGCCTTTTGCCTTTCTTTCCCAATGCAATTGTGCTCTGGTTGCTTTTCCTCCAAGCCTTTGTTTGGATAAAAATTTTTGTAACAGCATCTGCATGTTTAAGCATGCCTTGCAGCACAGGAGTAAGAAACCATTTCTTGTAACACTTTCTATTTATAATAAAGTGCTACATTTTAACAGTGAAGTGTCAATCAAAACAAATTACCCTTCACTCAGTATGTTGGGGGGAAGAACTACGTGCTGCATTTGATCAGTTTTCAAAGTCAGTTCTCAGGTTACATGTCTAATGCTAAGGTGATGTATTTCATATCTTAAAGCAAGGGTCAATGACCTTTCAGGTGAAAGCATAAAATACACCTCTGCATAAGCTGAGTTCCAAGGTCTTTTTTTTACCCACAGGGGATCAGGTTCAGGACCAATGCCTTACTGTGTGTCATTCTCGTATGTAAGACACTTAGTGTCTTTTTCCACTAAATACAATCAATACTTCATATGCAAGTAGAACTTCATTCTAGATCATTGGGCTATGAAATTTCAGACATGCTGCCTTATGTTGAAATGAAAAGCCTGTACACTCAGTTGTACACTGCAATTCCAGAAGTAATTGACATTCTACTTTCGGCGAGCTGTTTGATATCGCAAGATCTGACAATTGCAATCTGCAGTTTCCCCTCTTTATGTCCCTCCTGCCTTGTGGAATGATATCTATAGCTATGTGAGAAATAATTATAGGTGACAAAAAGTAGCTGGGGGAGGGGGGATCTTTGTTTTCTTTCAGAAAGAGGGATGTGTAACAAGCAAATGGCTTTTAGAATTATAACATCCACAGGAATATCATTTTAGCTCTCCAAAGTTGCAAATTTGGCACTTGTCAAAATCCATTCTTCCGCTCTCATCCTGTTTTTTTAATTCATGTATTTTCTGCCTTATTTCAGAAGTCATCAAAAGAGACTTTGATGGTTTAATCAACAACTGTCTAGTATAGGACATTTATTACCTGTGAATCAGAATTAATTTATCATACAGGATTTGGTGACATCATTACTCTGACTCCAGTGTTAAAAGTGTCTAGTAACTTCAATATTTGTATGCTAAGTGTTTGGCACAAGAAACCAAAGACACTGAAAGCTATATATAAATTTCATTGCATTCCAGTTGCATGTTGATATGTAGATTTTCTCAAAATATCAAAAATGTTAACTTGTTCAGCATTAGCTGTTCTTTAGGATGGTATCAGTGCTGACTTTGCTGTTTCTGCAACTGCATCCTTTAAAGCAGAACTTCTCAGTTTGTGGATCATGGTGCAGAGTAGATTCTATCAATTGGCTGATAAGTTCCTCTGTGGAAAAGCATGAGTACCTCACAGGAAAATAAACCTTATAGTTCTCAAGTATACCTTCATCACAAGTAGAAGTCTGTATCAAACCATATCCAGCACTAGGGTACTCAGCCTTATTCTTGGGACAAGTGGCAAAGCAAGATTAATATCATTTCAAAGTACAGGTCCCATCTTAGCTCTCAAACTCCACATGAAACAGCTGATCTGTAACTATAGAAACAGTGACTTGCAGAACTGTAGAGTGTGCTGCCAGGACTGTTTGACTGGTTCTCTTGGTGAAGTCTCCTTTTTAGTTTTCCTTGATAGATTCAAAAGAGAGGTTACAAATACTGTGCAGCACTCCAGTTTCTACAAAGCTTCTCCAGCTGCTCTCGTACGTTTGCATACAAGTTGAGAGGCTGATAAGAACGTCTCCATACACCTCATTGATTTCAAGGCCTCTGCTGTCATACTAGGCCTGTATTCCTGCATTAGGGTGATAAATATTTCATTCTATACAGAGTGACTACTTGTTACGACAGTATATATCAAATCTATTTTTCCATACAGAGGTAAACAAAAGTAAATTAAATTCGGCATAGCCACCTGATAAGAAAAATTGATGTTACATCTAAACAAGTTAAGACAAAGCTCCAGACAGGTCTAGATGAATTCAAGCAAAGCAAATCTGACATGCCACAGTCCTGAGGCTTTACAAACTCAGTGAAAGCCTGTGGCTCATGATTAGTAATGACAATACTGTATTTTCTGGCCTACAGGGTAACATCCTATATTACTAGGTCATTATTGCAATAAGAACTCTGTAGATCAAAAATATTGCAGGCATAGGTGGCATTAGAAGTTTTTCGAATTCAGTTCCCAAAAGATATTTTTTCTGCCTAATTGCTTGTCATCTAGACAAGGCTAGCAAGGTGTTTGTTAAGAGATTTAGAAGCCTCAGGACAAAATGTTTTAATTACTAAGGAAAAAAGAAAACCACAAGAGCAGCTTTGAGACATAAATGGCAAAACTATTGGGGAAAATTTTATTTCCATGGTGGCAGTTCTGTAGCTTTCTTCATATTAATATGAATAGTGTAGTGTAACAAAGTAGCCTGAGAAATAAGGTCACAGAAGGACCAGAATGCTGCTGACAAGACAGTATCTGTTGCTGCTAGCATCATGTACACATGTTACAGAAGCTTCAGGCATGGACAAGAGCTGTACTGTTAGGTACTATGTAAGCATACACATAACCTCAAAGAGACTGCAAAATGATTGCTAAATGTCATTTCACTTGACTTGAACATTTTTTTGTAGGATTTTATTTCAATTCAGCATGTATCTGAATACAGTTAAAGAAACGAGTAAGAGTAGATGATGTCTCCTCGATTAGTGTGCTTTACTAAATTTCTTTTCTGTGAAAAGAAAAAGCTTTTTTAAATATCTAATTTCATTCTTAAGTAACTGCTTTCCTGAGCTTTGCCTACAATGCTCCCTGAAGTGTAAGTAGCCATTTTCTTTATGCTTTTAATTTTTCTATCTGAAAAAAGTACCAAAACAACGGATAATTCACTTAGAATTCTGTTTTTCGTATTTGACCACTAGATGGTGCTGTGACTCTTAATTGCAAATGATACTGTACTGTTAATATTTTGTTGTTATTCTTTCATTTTATAGAACTCTGCAGCATTTTCATATATGTAAAACTGGTATTTTCTTTCTTGGTTTTGCATGCATTGTAGCTGTTACGGTATACAGGCTAGTTATATTTTATACAAATCCATACAGATCACACATCTTAGCAGTAGCTCTTTCTGCTAATACTGAGAATATCACATGATTCTAGAAATTGTGCATATATATATTCTCCATAGATGTAGATGTGGATTACTTCGAGTAAAGATTTTTGCAAAAAGTGAAAAGTATACTTAGAAGATATTTGATATATTTAATTTAGATTTAATTTCATTCTGTTTATCTGTCCTACATAATTAGTTAGAATAATGCTTTTAGTTTCAGTTTTAGAATGTATTTTTTTATGCTGTAGCTGCATCTAGAATTAAGGGTGACATTTCTGTTTTGCAATTATTGCTAAAAAATGACATGATCTTACTTATTTCCATAGACATTATTTCTGATTTCTGTTGCCATAAGTAATATCCCCTTTTTATATTAAAAGGTGCAGTGGTTTGATCCACACTGTTGGGTCTCTTAGCCAGGAGCTCCATTAGACTTTCAAAGATGACACCATTTTACTGATGATCTTCTGAAAGCGATTTCAAAAGAACAGCATTCTTTCACGTGAGCCAATTGTTTTTCTCCATTTGCCATTTCTCTGAACCCCTACAAACACTTTTTAATTTCTGCAGTAATTCTTCCATCTTCTTATGCGAAATGTTAACTACGATAAGGTTAAATTGACTGCAGCAGACAAAGCATACATACTCAACTAGCCACCTCCTGTATAGGAGTATTAAAGGCACAGCTCCATTCAGGTGATCCCCATATGTCAAAAACAGTGCAGGGACGAAAACACGTTATACAATTCAGAACAGCCTGTAAGCTAGGTCAGCGCCTGTCAGTTCCAGCATAAAAGAGGTTTGGAACTAGCTTAATATCAGCCTTTCCCACTTCTAGCCATGCATGTAGTATACTTCTGCCGGTCAGAGATCTGGATCCTATTTTCAAGATGTAAGCAAGGAAATTACACTCTTTGAGAGATAAGTAGTACATAAAGCCTGTTTTGCCCTCACTGAAATAGCATCTGCTAGTCATGCTGGGGTCTAATCAGGAAATGACTACATTGCACTACAATGCCAACTTCACCATGACATTGTTATATCCATAGCAGGCTCTGAGTTGAGGTATAATTCAACATTCATTTTAAAAGTGAGCTTCCTTTTTGCAAACTCATTAACAGTTATACTGAAACTGAGCTCCTGTCACATAAGCGTGCTAACTCTTGTTTTGGTGTTTTTACTAATTTACTTTGAGGTAGGCTCATATAAAGGACACCAAGTTGCTGTAGTTATGCTAAATATATTGGGTATTACTCATTTTACTTCCAGGTATAAGCTTACTGGCACCTTCAAAGACATCTAAAACTGCCTTCCAAAACAGTCATTTTATACTTTTATAGGCAACAAGTACATGAAGTAAAAGTCCTTAAGTGAAATATTTGCCATTAAAATTTGCTGAAAATTCTGTGCCACGAGAATGACGGTGTTAGGGACCTCAGATCTACAAAGCATGCTTCCACATGCAGTGTGCATGCAGTAAGACATTATGACAAGGCAGCACAACAGAGAATCATAGGACTTTTTTCAGGCTTAACTAGAGGTCGGTCTTAGTTTCTAAAAGACCTAGAGCAAAGACTGAAAGCCACTGGTTTTTCTTCTTCCACCCCATGACTGGGCAATTTAGACCCTTGTTTCACTAATGGTCCCACTGATAGCCAAGTACTGCATGAAGTATTTATTCAGTATTAATAAGGATATCAGCATTCTGCCTGGACTTTATCTGGTCTTAAGGCTATCAGTGTACAACTGTAAGGATTAAAACTGATACAAGAGGCTTCATAACCAGAATTTCCATTTAAATAAATCTATATATTTCCCAGACTCTTCAGAGTCTTGGGTTGCAACAGATTCCTATTTTGTTTGAGAGAGTGATTTTTTTGGCGATGTTTTTTGTTGTTGTTTAAAAAAAACAAACACTTTTTTTTCCTTTGTCTCAGATCTAGTAGGTATGTTCGTTTCTACTCTGGCAGAACTACATTGGTCAGAAGAAGCTTCCCTGCTGCAAAAAGAATTTTCTTTGATAACTTTAAAAAGTCATCTGGAGATCTATTTGCTTGAATTGCGGCAGCTCACTTATCACTAGGGCTTTGTGTAAATCACAAAAGAGGATGACAAATTTCATGTGGGAATATAGTGGATTTCACCCATTGTCACTGATAAATAGAAGAGCTCAAACAGTCATTAATATTAGATGTGTACATCTACTTTATGTATTGGTGCCAAAGTTAGCCTGAGATTGGAGTCAGGTCGTATTTAAGAGGAGGAACAGAGAAGAATGAGAACACACTGTCTTAAGCCAAACTGCAAAACATAAGGAATATTCACTAGGGGTTAAATTCTTTCCAGTGCAGAGTGTCTATAAAAGTTCTTTTGCAGCTCTGCTTCATTTAAGACATGACTATAAAAGGCTGTATTTCCCCTTAGGTTCTTCTCCTTGTTGTACCCTAATTAGAGTTTTTATCTAGTGTATTATTATTCTGATTCTACTAAATAAGAGCATGACTGTTTTGGAAGGCTTTCAAGTGCACACTCTCATAAGTCCACTTCTTTTTTTTCCTGGCTTTTATAAAGCAAATGATCTTTACGTTTATAGGATGATATTTAAGTATTAATTCTCCCCTTGAGACAAACACTCTTTTTCTTTTCCACACTAGCTAAAAAGAATTGTGGGGCTAACAAAGCATTTTATATATTCTGAACAGTATTTTTGTAGCATAACTTTGATAAAAATCTACACAGTGAAGCATCACAATCCCCTCATCTGTATGCTTTCAGAATGATCTGGCAGAGGTCTTCAAGTGAAATATCATCATCTTACTAGACCTTTTTTCCTATAAGATTAATACTTTTCAGACCAGGCTGCCTTAGGCCAAGACCATTCCATGCATTTTCACTGAACCCAGGTTGTTGCAATGAGTGGTACACATGGATCGCTCACTTTGTCTTTTAAAAGCTCCTACATGTATGGTGCTGAGCACTCTTATCTCAAGTAAAGCACTTCAAGTGCAAGCTGTAAGCACGTTAGTCTCATTAGTTACTGGCAGGATTGAGGTCTAAGTATTCAATATAGTTCAGACTTGAAACCCTGTGGGAAAACTGCAATTTAAATTTACTGTATATTGAAGGAGAACGTGCATATGGCATACCCTGGCCTAGGGAACCACTGGAATTTCCTACTCGTAGTTCCTGAACTTAGGAGGAAGAAAGGACATAGTGCCTTTTTCAATACTAAAGTAACGTTTGTGTCTGCTATAGGGAGGCAGCAGTGAAATGAAGTGGTGGAACAAATGGGAACAAGGCACTATTGAACACAGCCTTGGGTGCAAGGCAGTCAGGTCATAAAAATAGCTATTTTGATGATCTGAATGATAGTGGAAAGAGATTTGGAACTGTAAAGACATTGGCTGCTGTGCTTTGACTCCTGTCATAGAAAGAGAATTTGTACTGAAGTAATACACTGTCGATCTCTTCACCTAGTGGAAGAAAACTACATGATCTTATGTTGAGCAAAACACTTGCATCAGAAAGATGCAAAAATGAACATTGAGGTGAGAAAAAAAAAAAGTTATTTTCTTCATGAGAGGTCTGCCACTGTGACAAGAGTAATAGGAGGAAGCTTCTTTGGTGCTCAGAGCCACTACTTCGAAGAGCTGCGCTGAAGCAAAGCCTCATACTGTCCCTGTATGGCCATAGTCAGGTGTTGGGTTTTTTTTGTTTTGCGGTGCTTGGGTTTGGGGTTTTTGTTTGTTTGCAAATCAGTTCAGCAATGTGGAAAATACACCATGGTACTTGGTAAACAAGGCCTGCATGGGTTTCATAAAATCTACTGTAAAGTTTCTGGTTTTATAGCCCCTGATAGAAGGAGCAAAGCAGCAGATCCTTATTTACACTTTGCGTAAGCTTCGGTTAGTGGAGGAAGCTTCTTGTCCACTCTGAAAGAAGCACATCTGTCAAACACTACATTTACTGCAGAACATTCTTCTAGCTCATTACCCATTCCAGAGCCTTGGCCCAGAAAAAAAACTTGGCATTTTCCTCTCTGTTCATTCAACATTAAGTTTGCTAAGACAGAGTGTACATACAAATTTTAAGAGGAAGAGCTTGGAGTTTTTACACCTAAAGTTCTATTTAAGGGAGAGTTTGGTATTTTAGGTCGGTGTCCTGCACCCCCCCACCCCAGGTCCTCTAAGTGCAGTAACCTTTCTCAGATGTCACTAAGAACTTAGTATAAGTTCTTACTTATCTTCTAACACCCAAGATTTTTCTCTCCCTTTTTCACTTATTCTGTAAACTGATTCTGATGTATTTTGTGAGAAAGTCACCTTCACTGATTTAGGGGCAGAACAAGTCATGAAACTGTTTTCATCAAGGTAGGCAGGAGGTAGTTCTACTGAAGATAACTGACAGGGATTTCCTAGTGGAAAGGGACGGAATGTTTGAGAAAGGAATGAGATCCACAGCTAGGAGGCCTAGCGAGAACCTGAGAAGAAAGATATGAAAAGAAGGGCAAACCGAGAGTCAATTGGAAACCTAAAGAGAAAAAAGGGAAGAAAGCTTAGGAAGGAAAGATAATTATTTACCACTGCATAATAAGAAAGCATACTCAAGACTACAGACAAGCTGCACAAAAGTAAGCACCAGGGTACAACACTGGCTAGCATCTCTCTGAGGGAAAGCAAGCTGGGAGCTGAGCATTACAAAGCCAGCCTCAACAGGCAGGGCCCAGCCCCACAGTCCCTCAGCAAAGTAAACAGAGCATGTCCAGAGGTGGTCACCATATCCAACTAAGAGTCCAGATCACAAGACAGAAGTTCATTGTGATGGAGGCAAGTCTGAGATCAAAGGAGACAGTCGATCCACACACATCAGTATCAGTTCCAGTGGTTGCCAAGCAGGTCCATAGCAGCCTGGTAGTCCAAGGTGAAGCCAGGAAGTCAGTTTGTAGGTCAAGGCTTGAATCAAGAGGATCAACAGCCAAGCACAGATATGACTAGCACAAACCTGAGACCAGTACTCCCCCATCCATGTGACTCAGATCACTGAAGGACCAAGGCTGAGCTTAAAAAGAGTGCCTGGGCCCATGGGCAAGGGATGTGAGTGGAGGCTCCAGCTGAGGCTGGTCAGGGCTATTAAAGCCTCTTAGTGCCATGAGGGCTCTGACAGTAAGAGCAGGGAAGTCCTTTCTTCTCTAAAGAGAGTGTGGTGACAGTGTGGTGACAGTGTGAAGAGTAAGGCTGGCTGATGGATGTGACTAGTTGAAACTCTATACAATAACAGAAGGGTTAATAGAGGCTAGAGAATATTACTGACAATGAACTGCTGCCTGTGTAGTTTTTACTTGTCCTTTCATGAACTGCAGGTGAATTTGATGCAAACATCATCTATGAAGTTTTGGAAGGAAATTTTATGAAGGGAAAACTTCACAAAATGCAGTAATTTCCCTTTTTTACCTATTAACTTCTCTTTTTTCTGATAAGTTTTGTAAAAATATTGTCAAAGATGGAAGTGGAAAAGGCATGGTAAGGAAGGAAGGAATAGGAAAAAAAGATCTTTCATGTTGTTCTTATATGTCTTGCTCAGATGAAATTTTTCCCTTGCTTTCGTTTCTTTATTCTACTAACAAGTTATATCCACTTTTTCTTTAGATGACATTTTTTTAATATATTCAGTTGTGAGGTAGCTTATTTCTCTAAAACTGTACATACTGGGATTATGCTGTTTTTATTTTTCCTTGCAGTGATTTATGCCACTTCCTCATGATGGCCTCTGAGACATGCAAAGTCCTAAATTTTCTGTAGTATTTTCTTCTTCTGCTGGATGTTCCTTAGAGTAAATCTACTTTCTGTTAAATATCTTTATTTTGTGGTTTAAGAGACAGATTATTAGGCTTTTCATTGTGTGTCAAACTGTGTTAACCAAGAGCTCATGTGGTTAATGTTTGCAGTGATCATTGGTGAATAGTTGCATGTTGCTCACTTCTTCAAGCTTCTTACTATATTTGTGTACCCTCTCAAAGGCCAATACCAAGACCAATACCATAGCTGCAAATCAGTTAGACTTTTAAATGGATGGAAGGTTTGACAGCTGTTAAACATTCCTATTGTCTGGTATCTGCAATGATTAGAATTGTAAACTATACCCATCTTGGAGGTGTATTTTGAGCCTTGAACTGTAACTCTCAAACCATTTATTGTGAGAGAAATGGATCGTTTAATACAGTAAAATACACGTCCCTTTACCTTCTTAAGTGCAGCACTGGCCTGTCCACCTAAATGCACCTGGTGGAGGCAAGAATAGGTAGAACTGAGGAATAGTCTGGAGTAATTAGACTAACTCCTGTTTTGCAGAAGGGTCATGTCATCTGCATAAATCGAAGAGTGGGGCAGGCAGCTTTAAAGAGATGTTTTCTGTGCAAGGGAAATTTTTCTGTTCAGAAGAAGATATTTTCTACTTGAGTACTGAAATCAGCATGTTCAAGTATTTCAAGGATACTTGAAGTGGACCAATTGAAAAACATTGCGATTTACAGTAGGGAAATGGAACTGGTATTGCGTTGTTTGCTTGTATAATATGCTTATACTTGAATGCTGTACAAATAAGTCTTTGCCCCTTAATGATAAAAGGTTCAAAAATAATATGACCCTTAGTTAATTATGGATTATGTCAGTTCTTTTAAAGATTATTCAATTTGATTTTTTTGTAAAAATCTGTTTTAAATTTCAAGCAACATTCCTGCTAAGAAAGATTAATTTAAACTGATGTAGCATAGCCAAGCTCCTGAGTCACGCTTCTGCTGTCAAGAAGTAAACTTATTTTCTTTTCCTTTCTATTTTATAGAATCTTGTAACATCAAAGGTAAATTTCTATTCAAAAATTCTGTTGCAAAAAAGCTGTAACACCTCCAGGAAAACATGTTCTACTTCCCAAACTGACAGTGAGAAATAAAAAGCTACAGTGACCTTGACATTTGTAAATCCTTTAAAATATACCATCTACCCTCAGGATATGAAAATCCATTTTAGAACAAATTTTTACATTAGGCACTAATAGGTACCACTCTAGCCAATTTAAAATTAATTTAGTGTACAGCAAGAATGCTTCAAAGTATCCTAAAAATTAGAGCACATATCAAATGGCATTGAAATGAAGATGATATTAGTAACTGAAACGGCATACAAGTGCAGGTTTTAGTAATCTATTTTCTTTTGTGTCTTCTTTGTGTATGTTACAAGCATATCATTGAAAGCTGAAGGCTTCACTCCTCACTCAGGCAGTATTCCCACTGAGGTCATGACAATGGAATGGACAATGGAAAGGTCATGACAGTGGAACTGGACCTGAAATGTGTAAATCTAGGGCAAATATATTTCTTAATCTTTTTCAAGTCTGTATGGTAAAACCAGCTTATGTAATTCTAAGTGGTCAGGCAGTTGGACTGGATGATCATTGTAGGTCCCTTCCAACTGAAATATTCTATTCTATTCTGCAATCTTTATAAGGAAAAGAATGTAAAAGTCATGGCACAACCCAGGTGTCTGGCCTGTGCTACACACTGTTCTTCCAGAACTAAGGACTGCCACAAACCCCAGATGGTCTCCCTGGGGAAAGTAGAAGACACTTTGACTTTACATCCTGTGTATTTGACAAATAGCAATAAAAGCCAAAACTGGAACCAAAAAAAATCCTTCATCCCGATCCTAGAAAGCAGATCACTGCACTTTGCACAAAAGGATAAACTGAAAATCTGCCTCTTGTGCCTGAAATCCTATAGCCCCTTTTATAAAGGCAGATAAAGAGCACTACAGTTATATGACTAGAAGTACCTTAGCAGCCACTGTAATTCAAAAATTGTGTTAAATAAATTATTTTAAACCCAAAATAAGACTAGGGCAAATTTAGAATTAAAAAGTGTTGCAAGCCCTAAGACATTTTCTTCAAGGCTCTGGGAGTGCCGACCTGGGATTCAGCCCACCTGGCTTTTGTAGTCAAGGCAGGCACTGCATTACAGTGCAGGCATATCTTTAAACCAGCATGCTACTCACAGTAAGAAGTTATGTCACTTGAAATAGTATTACAGCAGTCTCCTAATAAATGCTTTTCAGAGCAGTTATAGAAGACTGAGGTAAACTATACTGTGTGCAGAATAACAAACTGTGAAAACCGGTGTTAGAATCGGACTTGGAAATCACTTACGATCCACCTTTTTCATTCTTTAAATAATTTCTCAAACCTATAAAGTCACCATACACTTTTGGTTTTGTGAATGAAATATTCTACACAAATTAGTGACACACAACTGCCAGGAGAGAAATGTAAACTTCCTATGTAATCCAAAGCAGAGTAAAGGAAATGTTACGGCAAATAGTCTGACCGGATCTCTAATGTTGAAAGGAGAGTTCCAGTGTATTATCTGGAAGTACTCTAGTGCAATTTGGATGATTGCTTTGGCAGGTTGGCAAGAAAGGGTTATAGTGTCATAATCAGCTTAAGCTAACTAAGCTGCTGTCAGAAGTGGCATTCCCTCCACTCTAGGCCACATGTTCTGCTGTCTACCCTGTGCTGGCAGACTGCTCATACAGTCATACCGCTGGATGTTTCTGCTTGCTGATCTGGCTGAAACCTAACCCAACAAGAGCAGAATTGTTTAACTTTAGGCCGTTAACTGAGATGCTTCTGCTACAAAACAAGCTTCCCTGTCCTAGAAGAGATGTATAACCCTTATGGGAGTAATGCAGGCCACTTTTAAGTTAGTAGTTCTGTTCTACATTGGCTTTAGGGATCATAATGTTAGACTTTGCGAATAACCCCTCAAATAGGTAACTATGAACATTAATATTTATTTTCATTTTGAATATGGTGTTTGCGGAGTGCCTATGTGAGGTGTCTACATATTAAAAAGCAGACAGAGCTGTTCTGAGATAAAATTATGCCATGTTAATGTCATCTGTCCCTTGGTAGTTGTTTCAGGTTTCCATCAAAGTTTAGCAGGCAAATTATATGCTCCACTCATGCTGTAAGCCTCTGCTTCTGCTCATGGAGAAGGATGATCCTTGGCTATTAATTGATAGAAATAACAGGTCATAGTGTGTCAGAATTCCAAATGGCTTGAATGGCTTTTAGAGAAATAATTGTATAACTATAAGCAGGCACTTAGAGTATCTGAAAGATGATGTATTTTGTTTCCAATTCATAAGTTTTCTACAATCCATTTAAACCATCTGTTTTGAGCAGATGTCATGATATGATATTTATGAGTTCTTTTGTATTTTTTTTTACATTGAGTAGGTCTCAGGAATAGCAATCTAAAAGTTTCACTAATACTTCTACCAAAAAGTTTGCAATTCGAAGTATGTTAAACTTTTTTTTTCTTTCTTTTTTAACTTTGAGTAGCCTTTAGGAATGCCAAAGTAGAAGTTTCCCTGATATTTTTACCAAAAGTTTTCTATTCTAAGTATGTAAACTTTTTCTCTTGTTTTTTTCCTTAAACATTAATAAAGGTCATATTGCTGCCTGCTGAATCAACTATAAATATTTCCTGTGAGTTGGATATTATTTCCAAAGTTGCTGACCTGACTTCTGTGTATGACTTTGTATCAGATGACCATCTGGGAGACATCTGTTAAGCTATAATGTCTCCCAGACAAGGAACATATGCTACAGTACAAATGTAAAAAGCTGACATAACCTTCCACTTCTATACAAGTGTTCTTTAATAAATAGCAAACAGTAAATAATAAAACATGGATCAAGTTGCTTGGATTCTGTCCCTAACTGTGGATAAGACCCACTTATGAATTTGATGACCTTGTAGTTGATTGCAATAAGCAATAGTTCAACATTTTTGTTGTGTATCTATCTGACTTTCTTATAGCACTATGTCCCCCTATCTTAGAAAAAAATAAAAACATAGTTCTTGTTGCAAACTGAATTGTCTCATTGCTTTCAGCTCTCCCAACAGACTTTAAGAGGTTAATATTTCAGAAAGCAACCATATAGATTTTGCCATATATATTCAAATGTGTTTGCTGGTTTTCCAGCTGTATTTTTACAAGTTATATTAGTCTTAGTTAAAAAAAAAAAATAAATTCTCAGAGCAATGCATACACATTATAAGCAAAAAAAAAAAAAAAAAATCTGAGTGTAGGCAGAGGCTCCACATCCATAAATGTTGAGTTTCAGAAAACTCTCCAGTGGAAAAGAAGTCTGTTAGCTATATTTTTATGTTATGCCAGCACTCTCTGCAGACAAATTCATGCCTTCCCATTATGAATCCATTGATTTGGCGTGTTTCATTCTAGCATTATAAAAGTGATCTAGTTGGAAAACCAGAAAAAGCTCACTACACCACAGACATTGGAATAAGTTCTATATTTTGAGTTCAAACAGTAGGTTTCAAATTAAGAAAATGTGTATTTTACTTGAGGAGTATATTGGTATAGCACATCTTATGACAGCTAGTTAGTACCAGCCTTATCTTGTTCATCAACAAGGCATAATACATAGTCTTTCTGCATTTAAATCCTTCACCACTAAAGAAGAGTAATTCCCAGTGAATATCACTGAACTAGAGTAATTCCCTGGTGTATTATACTGTGAAATAAATCTGTCATTGGCACTTAACACTGTAGTTCTATGCAACAGCTAACTACAGATGATACCATTGAACACATAATTTTAGTAAGCTTTGCTTGGCCTACCAAGAAGATATGGAAATGAGTTACAGGAATATTTTTTTTAGTAATTGTAATTTCGTATGATTATGTTTAAATAAAAGTAAATCCAAAATTAAGATCTTTCTAATAGTTTGATATATAAAAGTACTTCTTTTATTACTTACAGTGTGCACACTGCAAATTCATTCAATGATGAGAGAAATAAAAGTAATTGAGAGAAGCCTGATAGTGAAGTAAAAATGGTGTAGTTCCCTATTATTTTATAAAGTGAGAGCTGGTATTACAAAAATTAGAGAGAAGCAGGAGTCTAGAAAGCATTGTGTCTCATGTTGGTGCTATATTCTAGAAAACAGGTGAACAGACATAATTTGCTTTCTGACTTTCTAATAATCTCTTCTGCTTCCCGGTTACTATTTAGCTGGAAAGTGTGAGGACAAGAGTGCAAATATGATCAACCTTCAGATGCAGCACTGCAATGTCCTGACCGTACACTAGACTGACCATGCTGCAGATCTGCTAGGATTTTCTTAATTGTCTTGGACAGCTGTGCTTTCTATGATCCTTGGATTGTGCTAAGCTGTTCTGCTGTATAGTGTCTAGTACAGTCTGTAATTTCATAATTTAATTTTAAAACACTCAGAAAAGAGTCTCTGTTCCCGTTATTCAGCAAAATCATGCTACAGCTAATGTGTCACCAGAAGTAAAGTCTGTAAAAGGTCTTCATCTTGCTTTAATATAGGACTGAATTGTCACTGAACTTTTGAGCTGCTTTTGCTCCAAAAATCCAATTAAACAATATTTTCTAGTCAATGCAGGACAAAAGCTGTTTTTCCCTTCCTTTCTGCTGCGGGCATCCAGAAATGACAGGATATTGGGTCTGTGGGCTTGCCTAAACTAACGTCACATCTAAGAACTGAGGAAGGCATCAGGAAGCAGTTATCTGAGTGAAACCAGACATAACAGATATAATTTTCTAAAATGTAGCATCAGCTAAAAAGTCTGCTAAGAAAGTTGTGTCTTGCTGATGCTTCTCTTTTGCTGACCAGGTACACAGCAACAAAGATCAAAGATGTCTCGGCAATCTGGAAAGAGCTACTGCAAGTAAAGCTCATCCATCAAATCCAATACAGTTTAAGCCAGTTGGCACTGGGACAAGTATCAACACAAGGTACAAGACAGCAGGGAATCAGTGCCTTACAGGTGCAAGACAAGTACACTTATAACAAGTCCAGTGAATTTGTGATAGGCGTGCTCGCAAAGTGTGAGCAAATGCCATGGGCAAGTAGCTAAGTCTGGTGCTATCACTAATTTATCTTATTTACATATAAACATAAAAATACCTCTGACCTGTAAATTCTATTCAGATCTAGTCCTTGTGTCTTTACTTTCTTATCAGACCTTTTCTTTTCTGTTTTGCTTACCTTGCCAGTTTCTGATATGACATCTGAAATTAAGCCATAGTCCTACCATCAGAATGGCCCAGAGGTAGAGGACCATTTATGGATTGTGAGGCTGAAGCTACTGACCCTCATCCACTGTCTGCTGAAGTATAAAAAGTTCCTTCCATTAATTTTAATGAATTTTGGAAAAATTGTATGTATTTTAAATATAATGAAGCAAGACTTTCTTTTACAGTATGTTTCTATAGAATGTCTCAGATAGTTACAGTCTGCAGGTATCGCTTTGAGACAAGTGAACAGTGTCATGTAAAGGAAGCTTAAACTCAAGGCTGTCAATATGGAATATTCACATTATAGTGTCCAGTCTAGTCCAAAGATCAAGATAGTATGAATACATTGAATAAAACATTGGGGAAGTCCTAAAAAAAAATATATTCGTTTATTATGAACATTTTTTACAAATTTTTCTAAGAAAATGTTAGCTTCTCTTTAATAAATCTACCAATGTGCAGTGTGGTTTCTTGTGTCTTTGAAATTAATTATGTATTGATGAGATATTATATATGCTTAATGGGAATGTATGTGTATTAACTTGTCTTTGGTTCAGAATAGAGTGTATAATTCCACTCTGTAAAGTGATAAAATTTCTACTTTAATCTTTACTTTGATGGCTTTTCACCATTTGAGCCAACAGCTGATGGAAAATGAAATGAATTCTGTACTGAGAAACTCAGTTTAACTGCTAAAACACCTGATCTATCTAGCAGCATTTTAATACTGTTTAAATGAATCTCATTGACCCTTATTTAAAACTGTTCTACCATCGAAAATGACTGGTTTTCATACAAGAAACAGAATATATTCCAATTTCAGAACCTTATTGTTAATGGTAATACAGATCCAGAAAGAATTCCAGTTAGGATGTAGACAGCCAAATTCAATTTGAAATATACCTGTTATGAAGCAGGTCTATTGATATTGCGGAGCATATAAGAAAGTACATACTGTATCCTATGCAAAACTGGGAAAACTGGTAAAGCCAAGAACTGAAGGAATATTAAAGCATTTCTGATTAATCAAGTGCATTGTGTTGCCCAGCCTCTGCCAAATTATAGGCAAACAGAACTACACGCCATAACAGCATCGTTGACTTGTCCTAGCCCTAAAAGAGATTTGTTGCATCGTTTGGGTCTCAGGCTTGTGCCTACACTGGCACTGGTAGTATATGGCAGCAAGGATGGAAAGTCCAAAGGGGAGGAATGCACAGAAAGTGGGAAGAGAAGGCCACAGATGGGTGGTCCACTTTTGAGACTCCCTAGCGGCTTTCTCAATTAACAGTATGTCTCTTTTCTACTCACTGTAGAATCCTGCATTATTTGTTTGACCTCACTTATTCATTCAGGTTCATTATGCATCTGTATCTGTGATATAATCTTTCACAAGGACGTATACATGGGTCATGTATATGGATGATTCACGTTCATCCGTATTCACAAAGCTCAAAGTTTCTGCAGTTAGAACAGAGCGATAATGTCTCAAGAGAGAAAAGAGATACTGACGTATGTATAATGATGCATTTAAAACATCAGCACGTCTGCAATCATCTGAGCAGGTGATATAAAGATGTTTATCTCTGCTCATTTTATTTTGACAGAGAAATAAGCATTATTTCCCATTATGAAGTCTTTCACTCCTTTATAGAGAAACATACAGAAATGTACGTTATAATTCATATATTTCAACTCCCTCATTAAGGGTCATATCACATATGTATGATAGTAGGAGAACAATCAGTCCTGTTAGGGAAAAGTGTGATAATCTTCACATTTTATGCTTTTCAACTCAGTAGAGTAGAACTTTGAGAACAACAGAAAATCATTTTCCTGTCAAAATGGCAAAAAAGAAATTAAATTTCTTTACCTAGGGTATTTGGACTGACAAGCTGTCAGAACTGGTTTTCCTGATCCAAAAATGAGTCTTACAGACCACAGAATAAGAAAATAATCTTGGAATTTTCTGACCTTGAATGACCTCCTTATCAGTGATTTTTGGTAGTATCAAATCAGGAAATAAATGATTGCATTCATTATGAGGAACCAAAATTTTGTATGTCTCATTTTAGTATTTCCTAGCGAATTTATTACAGTCCTAATCTTTCTAAAATTGGCATGGCTTTACTTCATCTGATGATATTTGTATCAAAGTTAGTAAATCTCCAAGTAGCACTGTGTATAGATAGATTTACATAGATAAAATATTCTTATTATTGGTAAAAGAGCTTTCCATTTCTTCCACATACAAGATGTCATTGGATTGGAAATATGCTTAGAATTAGGTGTATTTCCACAGAAATATATTGTCTTTATTTTTTTATGCTTGCATAACTTCAGGCATTACATGAAAAAGAGGACCAAGGACTTTAGTTATGTAAATAACAAAGACCTCATTTCCATCCAAAACCCTTGTATTTTCCCAGTTTACTTGGCAAAATTACCTCATTAGGCAGGAAATTATAAGAATGTATTGTTGACTTTCTTCAAATGTTTGTCTATTTAAGGTATTACAAAAACCTAACATATAATTTGGAAAATGTAAATGCAATTTCCAAATAGCAATTTGGCAAGCTACCAGTGGCATCTATTGACAAAGCAGAATGTGCAAGAAGGGGCAAATAAAAGCAAAATAGAGAAGGTAAGTTGATGGGTATGTGAGGAGATCACAAGGCAGTTAGCCAAAAGCAAGCTTTTATTTTAATTAGGGCTTTGTACAAAACAGGATTATGATGCTCGTAAAGGCTTCATAATTATTATATGGAAAGCTAGTAGTCATTGAGTACTGTGTTCAGTTTTGGGCGCCACAGTATATGAGGGACATTGAGGTGCTGGAGCGTGTCCAGAGAAGGGCACCAAAGCTGGTGAGGGGTCTGGAGAACATGTCTTATGAGGAGCGGCTAAAAGAATTAGGATTGTTTAGTCTGGAGGAGAGAAGGTTGAGGGGAGACCTTATTGCTCTCTTCAACTACCTGAAAGGAGGTTGCAGTGAGATGGGAGCTGATCTCTTCTCCCAAGTAACTAGTGATAGGACAAGAGGAAACGGGTTCAAGTTGCACCAGGGGAGGTTTAGGCTGGACATTAGGAAAAAATTTTTCACTGAAAGGGTTATCAAACATTGGAACAGGCTGCCCAGGGAGGTGATTGAGTCACCATCCCTAGAAGTGTTTAAAAGTTGTGTAGATGTGGTGCTTAGAGACATGGTTTAGTGGCAGACCTGGTAGAGTAGGATCAATGGTTGGACTAGATGATCTTAAAGGTCTTTTCCAACCTAAACAATTCTATGATTCTATGATTGTGCATATTGAGATATGAATTCTCAGGCCTGAAATTTCCTCCATAGTGTATAGCAAGTGGAAAGTAAATGTGGAGGACCACATCAGGATTCCCTGTGTTGCAGGGTTTGCCCAAAGCCTGTCTAACCAAGGCATACCATCAAGATATGCCAACCAGAACAAGCAAACAAAAAGCATGACACAACTGCGAGGCTCAGTCCTACTGTTTAGTTACAGACAATTTAATAAAGGCTGCAGAGGGTGTGTAGAATGGAAAACATCTGTGTCCACTGATATATTTAGACTGCTCTGGTGTTTAAAATAAGTATCTCAGACTACAAAAACACCAGGGAATTATGTGAAGAAAGATTCTCAGTAAGGAATAGCTTGCATTATTAGAGGCAGCCTTTGGGATCATTATCACCTACATTTATGTATCCATCTTAGTTACTTACATCGGGAGCTTAGGACTCTTTGTAGGCAACAAAATAAAAAATCACTTTTACAGACAGATAAGACTGTCGTTTCACAGGGAAACTAACACCTGAAATGGCATCTAAGTAAGGTGATTAAAACAAACTGGTATGAGTATGCCTGATGTTGGGGACGTTGGCCACAGCCAGAAGTCTGCTCCATATAAATAGAGGGAGCAATGAATTTCCACAGGTTTTCTAAGTAGAATGATTTAGAATGTGTACATGTATTGCAATATGTAAGGTGCACTAGTCAAGTATGTATAAGGAATATGCGATCCTTACAAAACCAGCTCTTGAGAGTCAGGCTAGGCAAGGCACATAACTCTTTTTTGAGTTAGGCTCTCCCACTTTTTAAAAGTAAAACCTGATTATCAATTCCAGCACGTACTGTAGAGAAGCGAGAGTCTTCTGACAAAAATGTGCTTATAAATAGCAGATGTTGAGAGCCTCCTGGATCTTTCTTTATGTTAAGTTTGTGTAGTCCTAAGAATGGAACTAAGCCCTATGTGTTAATATGTTACTGAATATGAACATTTACTCAAAGCTGTAACAGAAGAAATAGCAGCAATCATTATCTGTAACCTATTGTAGTATGGAAAGAAATTACATTTGTCCCATGCCATTTCCTCTTTTTTATTGTTTTTTGACAGTGGATTATATTAGACCACTGGCCAGGCACAGTAAATGAGGACTAAGTTTTCTCTGAGACACTGCATTGGAGAAGTACGCCCAGATGCTGCGAGCAAACTGCTGGTGCAGTAAGCTGTGCTGGTTCACTGGAACTCTTATCCTCTAAAAGTACCTTGCAAAAGTAGCTAAAATCCATGCAAACCACTGTAGGAGAAACTGTCACTCCCAACAACAAGGTGAAATCCCCGCTTATTCTCCTAATGCCTAACATCGAAGATAATCCATTTTAGGTCAGCGCAAAAAGTCCTGCAGCTGTCACCAGGAGCTGGATCAGGCTCAGTGCCCAGCTAAGGAACTCGATGCAGAGATTAGTAAGAGATATTCTTTAGCCTGTATCATATTTGTAGTTATGAGCATAATCTTATTTTCTGACCCAAAACCAGAAGTCCACTTGCATGGAATTTCAGCGGTCTCAGAGCTGTTTTGCCAGGCTGGCGCTACAGTTCAGTGGTGGGCAGTGCTCCAACTACAATGCTAGTACACAGGTTTAAAGGATTACCATACATTATACACATTAATGCATGCCCACATTACCACCTGGATCAGAAGTGGGAGCACAGAAATTCTTGTTGCTGTAGCTCTCTTCATGCTCAATTTTGGTAGAACAACAGCAAGTGCCATAGCGTTGCTCCATTCCCAACAGGATTTAATCTGAGGGAGGACATCAGTGCCTCATTAAAACAATGGGTTTTTTTAAGTTCTCCTCACAAAATTAGCCATTTATTATGAAACAGCTCACACTCCACAACATAATGTATCGCTTTTTAAGTGCGATATCTTCTCAGCCTTGCTTGTTGGAATGGGAGACCTAGATCCCTGAAGGGTTTGCACCACTGTCTGAACAAGTTCTCTTACTGCCAAACACAGAGAAACTGAAGGGGAAAAAACCGCAGTCATTGACTTTATGTGACTATAACAAGTGTTCCGCACAGTCTCTGACAGGAACTGGCTTTCTATCAACCAAGCATTCAAACATAACTAATGAAAAATATTTATTGAGCACCATTACTTTGCGTATTGCTGGGAAAATGAGAGGATGCTGTCTGTGTTCCAGGACACCCAGAGTCTATAAAAGACAGAATTCTTCCTACCTTTACCACCTTTACTATCATTTAAGCACCTAACAACAAGAAGATCCAGCTTGTATAGAAGACTAGTGTAAATATAGATTAAATAAGTTTCAGCTCATTTCCAACAGAATTAAATTACCTGAGAAATTTACCTGAAGAAAGCTAATCTTTTCTCCCTGGCAGATTTGAGACGCTATCTTCAAAAGTTTATCAGAGCTTCTGTGAAATACAGTTTTACTTCAGATACGCAAAAGTACTGACTGGGAAAATAAGTCTTCCTGTATTTTTTTCTCAGTTCATCAGTTTTCTCAACTGACAAAACTCTTGTTATCACTAGTCTTTGATCATATCTTTCATGTTCTATCCAGGCTCCCACATTCTGCTTTAAACGTGGCTTTAAAAAACCCCATAAATCTAGAACAGGTTAAGCAGATACATACGTTTGACAGAGAAATAAAAAAGATTTTTCTTCAGTATCATCAACTATGATGGCAGAGGACAAGTAACCATACCTTCTGCAAGGTTGTTTTGTGTATCGTCTGAAGGCTTACACAGAGAAGTGTCTAGGTTATTTAGTATGTTGGACTTGAAGCAAGCCCAGGCTGTTAGATTTGAATCTAAAATAGCCTCATTATTCAAGATATTCTTTGAATTGACATCTTCATCAGACAACTATGACATATTCTTAGAAGAAAATGTGTGATTTTATAGTAGATGAGTTCTGTAACACTTTTCACTGCTTATTTACCACTAATAGTCTAATCTATACCACCATTGGACTAGACTTATATGCTCTGTATTTTTGCTTCAGAATGATCTTTGATCTTTTTAAAAACACTTATTTCTCTTTGTTTTCCTCCCCATCTTTTGGGCATTTCCTCTGCTTGAAATGACTGTTTTGTCTCATTAAGTAACTGAAGAGGTACACAGCAAACCCATTTGTTTCCGCATGTCCAAAGGGCAAGCCTATAGTCTTCTCTGTGTTCAGGATGTCATTCTGCATCTGGGACTAGAGCTCCCTGCTCAACCCTACCCTTTTATCCAAACAGTAAAGGTCTTATGGTGTTGATTTGAGCACTGGGAGACCTTGTTTCAGGAGCTTTTGGAAGAAAGAATACATCTGTATTCAACTTTTTTTGCCTTCAAGTGGTCACTAGGTTGGCTATTTTGAAGTTGCATCTTGGTCTTTTCACAGGACTGTTCATAGAATTTGAAAACCTAATGAACTGTGATTAAAATTTTCCTATGTCATTGTTTTCTAATTGGCTAGATTAAAATGTAGTTGTATTCATCATTTCAAAAGTTGAACTGCTGACTGCAAATGTTGTGTAATCACCAGATTGAATGATATGAAATCAGTGCCAATCCAGTAAATTGAATTGTTTCACAATGTGCAAACCAAATTCAATCATCCTGTGACATGGGAAGTTTCCTGCTTTATCCGTTTCCACTCTGTGTATCCTACGAAGCTGTAGAATGAATTTCTAACGATAATGATAGAAGTATACTAGCAGCTTGGAAGAAAAATGACATGAATTTTATGCACAGCAGCTATCAATTAAACATACAATATATGAAGTATGTTGCCAGTCAATATTTCTGCTGTGCTTCGGAAGTGTTAGTTTTAACCATAGCAAACTAGAAAAGGGTTATACACTGAAACACAATTGTATTGTGTTT
Organism: Burhinus bistriatus; assembly: GCA_013397275.1. NCBI lineage: Eukaryota > Metazoa > Chordata > Aves > Charadriiformes > Burhinidae > Burhinus > Burhinus bistriatus. The sequence goes on from VYXH01005945.1 coordinate 177,361, forward strand.
TATTTGGTTTACTTTAAACTCTTAGTTACGCAGTTGATATACAGTGCTGTTATGTATTGACATTGTTTTGTCAATGGATCTGTGCCAATTTAATACTGCCAGAAGATCTGGCTCTACTATAGTTATGGTATATTTTTGTCTTTCATCTTTTTCTTTTTAGGAAATTCGAACATCAGGCGCACTCAAGATGTAAAGTTGCAATGAAAATGAAGTATTGTAAAAGTACATAATAGCTGATTATGTTCTGGTTTGCTAGTTTTGAATTGAGACTAACTTACACATATATCCAAAGTTATGGTGTTATTTTTACTATATTTAGTATGTTGCTTTTGTTAAGCCAAGAAGCTCAATCTGTCACAAATAAATTTTGATTAGTCATATCCTGCTAACTGAGATCACAGCAAGTATTCAGATTTTACCAGTTCTTATGCATTTTTTTAATGACAAACCTATTTGTTTATACTATTAAGGCCTTGTTTGGGAGAAGCAAATTAAAATTTGAAGGTTGCTCAAAGATTAAATTTAAGTTACTGTAATGCAAGTACGTTACTGTAAAGTGAGTCTTTTAAAACTGTTGACACTCTGCTGAGTTTTCAATTCCTAAAATTTAGCAGAATCTCGGATATTTTTTCAGTAAGTATGTTCAAAATTCAACTTTTAAATTAAAATTTATTGGCATTGCACCTGACTTAGTTTTTAATTTAATTTTCTGATTCTATAATCTACTGTACTTTCAGAAGAAATGTCAGACACTATAGCTGTATATGCTCTATAAACTTGTAAGTTATAGATACTCAGATACAGTATGTCTTTATGAAACGTTTTGAGGTTCTGAGGAGACTTAGGACTTACAGAGCTATTTCATAGTCTTCACTGTGTCCACTGTCCAGATCATCAGCTAGTTTTTAACAGATGTTAGGTCCTTTCTATTTTTCTTGTCTAAAAAGTTTACATTGGAGTGATAGTAGCAGAAAGATACAGTTCAGTTATAAATCTGATTTAATTTAGAAGAAAAAAGATAAAGTCATGATTGCACAAGAAACCATACATCAATGTCTTTACAAGATGTGTATTTATTCGGTGTAGACTACAGCATGCATGTTGCTTCAGAGCACCCGAAAGCAAAGAGCTTCTATTTTTGTTCTAAAAAATGAATATATTTGTTAACTGCAATTCTAGGTATGTAAAAGTTACCAAGCAGACATTTGCAGATAAAACCAGCCAAAGGAACTAAGAATGACATACAAAGGAAAAAGAAAAAGAAAAGAGAAAGAAAAGAAGATTTAGCAGAGTAGGAAATGAGAAATAAGTAGGAAGGATTAAACACAAAATACCAGAACACAATCATTAAACATATTACCATTACATACAGTGTCAGATCAGAGCCCTTAAATTTATTATCACTGATTAAATTTGCTATGAATATAGATCATTAAAATTTCATGAAGTACATAAAAATGCTAACCATATATAAATGTACCTCCAATAATCAATATTTTGCAATTAAGTACAGGGTGGGATAGAAATACTTGTTTGAATGTACAGCATGCTAATTATTTTCACTTTCCAATTATTAAAAATGTGTAAGCTAGAGTAACTAAATAGAGAGGAGATGAAGGGCAGATCTTACTACTTTTCCCAGCACGATTTTGTGATATGCTGGTAGCCGTACTAATCACCTGAAACTGTTGTCATGCCTTCGATAATACAATAAGTAAAGGCAAAATAATTGTGATTACTACCTATTTTTTTATTAAAAGAAAATAAAAATGAAACAATGAGAATGGAAGCAGGCATGAAGAAGGGTATCCCTCATTTTTCCTGTGTCTCTTCATTTAGACACTTTTCAGAGAGGTCTACTGCGAGAACATTTATTAGATACTGTATCTTCAAGGTAAGAAAGTACCAAAGTGTTTTACTCTCCAACCAGAATGCACCCTGTGTCATGGTTCCAACCAATGTATGGGTAGGAAAACAAGTTTAGTAGTAGGCTGGTTTTTCTAACACAACTACACTAGGTATGTTATAGGTGGGCAAAGACAAAAATATTAACAATGTGATGAAATCAAAGGAAATAGTTTTATCTCTTGTTTATAAGAAGCTGTTGAAGCAGTCACCTTGAAGCAAGCAAATTTAGAAAAGCCTTTGTATTTTCTGTGATTGCCAAGATCAGTTTATGCCTCATTTTCAGGAATACATTAATTAATCAAAAAAGAGGTATGAATACTTTAAAGTAGAATTCAAATTCCAACTACTAAAAATAATAAAATCTCTTGACAATACTTTGGCAAACCTTGATTTACTTAATGGTGTTGAAGCTTTGGTAATATTATCATACTACAAGAACAGGTAGGGCTGAGCAGTTAGTTTGTGCTGTTGTTGCTTTTTCTTACTATTGCCCATTTTTTGTTTAAATTCATGAACCAAATAGACTAACTTAAGATGAAGTGCTCAGACAGAAGTCTTTCTCCTTTGGTGTCTTACTTCATAGAGAAATAGAGCTTCTCTGTGTGGCCTCCAAGGTGAAAGTTATGCTTCCTTCTGGGGCATGGATGGACTCTAATAACAGTCGTAGTAGTTTGCAGAGTCTCATACCTGCATAGACTGTGGTGATAGCTTGGACAGCCCATTAGCATGCTATCTCCTGAGGCCTATATAACTATATAATAATTACTTTTTTCCAGACAGAAATTTCTTGGAATATCAAATAAGTATTTATTTCCTTTGAATAATTTGCTTTCTGATATGTTATTTTAATTCCATCGGAAGAGTTTAAATATTATTTTTTATTTGTATGAATAAACATAAGCTCAACATAAAGATCTCTCAGGGTTCAAAATAATAATTTTAGTCAGCTTTGATTCTTAAAGGAAGTTTGTAAATGTAAATGTAAATGATCATCAGTATTTAAAGAAGTTCTTTTTGTCTTTAATAAATATTTTCTTAAGCCTTGGGGGATAATTAACTATTACACAGTTAATAGCAATATTTTAAAAGTCCTTATTAAACTCATTATCAGTTATATCACAAAATTACCTTGCTGTATTTGTACATAAACAAGTGATTATCTACAAAATACTGGTCTCAATCAGATATTTTATGAGACTTGCAATAAAAAAGTAAATATTTAAAAAAAAAAACAAAAACAAAAAACCAAACAAACCCTCAATGAAAGTATTAAGGAAAACAAAAAAGATAAGAAATACACTGCTGGGTCAAACAAATAGTTCATCTGGTCCAAAGTCTGCTCTTAACAGTAGCAGTAGGAGATGTTATTGAGGGAGAATATTCAAGTCTGGCCACTAACTGCAATTTGTTCCTTTCATAATTCTCCAGCATCCATAATGTCTAGGTACTAGTGGATACATAAAACCTTCAGTATCCATTTACAATCTTACCACCCCTGAACTTGTCTAGTCCCTTTTTGAACCTGCTCACACTGTCTGCCCCCATGAATGTGTGGTAGCAAGTTCCAGAAGTTGCTACCCTGTACATTAAGTGCTTGCTTTAGTCTGCTGTATCTTTTATCATGTACTGTGGCACTGGTAAAAAACAGTTCTTCATTCACCTCATTCAGCAATTTCATAGTTTTGGAAACCTTGTTAATGTCCCCTCAGCTTTATATTCTGCCCACAAAGGAATTGCAGCTTTGTTAGCCTTTCCCATAAAGTATCTGCTGACCTCTTCTTGATCACTTTAGATGCCTTTCTCTGTACCTTCTTAGCTCCCTTAGGCCTCCCTGGAGCAGACACAAGATCTGCCACACACTACACAAGATGCAGATGCAGCAAGGGTTTACTTTGAGCCAAAATAAATAGATCTGTCTTGTTCAAAGTGATGCCGGCATTCGTTGACTACTCCTTCACACTGAGCCCATAATTTCGGACGGCTGACAGTGATAACTGAGACTTCTTTCCTGAGCTATAATTACCATTTCTACAATCAGCAACCCATAGCCACAGTATAAGTTATATTTTCTTTACCTTCCATTTACACACAGCTCATCTGCTATCTTTTTATCTATGCAATCACTTTTATGAGGTCTGTGTGGAGTGCCTCACCATCAGTATAGTATCTGCTCCAATCCTTTGCAGCATACTGTCATCTACAGATGTGGAGATTCAGTTGCGCGCTCTCCTTCGATCGTCAATGAACACATCAAATAGAACTAGTGTCAGCAGTGATCCATAGAAAACTCCACTGCTGACTATTCTCCACCCTGGCAAGTGACTGTTAAGCCCTTCCTATCCTTTAGCATCTACAAAAGAACCTTGCCTCTTCCTATGGCAACATAATTTCCCTAATAACCTTTGCCAATGTACCTTGCCAAAGGCTTTCTGAAAATCAAAGCATGTTACATCCCCTAGACCTCCTCTGTGCATGTGCCTTTTGACACTGTCGTTGAACAGTAGCAGATTGTAGAGGCAGGATTTTCCCTTACAGAAGGCATGCTGACTTTTCCCAACAGACTACGTTAATCTGTGTGTTCAGTGGTCCTATTCCACGTAATTAACTTGACATTTCACCAGGGAGAGAACCGGACTCATACATCTGTAGTTTTTGCAAACTCTTCAAGAGCCCTTTCTGCAAATGAAAGTTCTACTGGCAGCCTTCCAGTCCTCTGGCATGGTGACAATTTTTCATGACACGTTATGCACTTTGGCCAGCTGTTCTACAATTTCATATCTGGACTCCTTCAACACTCCAACGTGAGTGCCATTCAGTCCTGGTTATCTACCAACATCTAACTTACCTATTTGCTCTGATATTATTTACTTCAAAATGATCTGATTACAACAAAGCTATGGCAATCTCTCCTGCACCTCCAGGAGCTGAGCAACACAAAGAATTCACAGAGATTTTCCTTATGTCTTTGTCATCCCAGAGTGTGCCTTAACACCCTTGCCATCAAGCTAGGTTTTCTAGATGACTTACTGCTTTCATGTATTTGAAAAGTCTTTTACTATTTGTTTGAGCATCATTCGCAAAATGCTTTTCGAGTCTTTTTGTAAGCCCTTTTGATCTCTTGTTTACATTTTTTTTTCTCTTTTAGGTGAGCTTTCCATTTTTTTAAATGCCAACTTTTCCTCTACATTAGCCATTTTAATTTTATATTGATCCATATGTTAAGGGGAAAGTTTGATCCATTTGATATAATTTTGAATCATGGTACACATTTTATCTGGTCTTCTAACAGTAGAATATTTTTAACAGCCTCCAGACTTGAAGAATTCTTGATTTCTGGACTTCTTTTAGATTTTTTTGACTACTTACCTCCTTTTACATAGTTTCTTTCTAGTGACTAAACAGATTTATGTGGCTTCTCTCTCCTGCTACCATGTTAAACTGTATTGTGTTGTGGCCAATAGACTGGGTCCTGCACTAGCACCTCTTGAACTAGGTCCCATGCACCAACCAAGATCAAATCCAAATAACACCTGTCCTTCAACTGAAGTCTGGTGAGGGGAGAAAAGCTTTGCTTTTCAGTTTTCATATGAGCTAGAAATAATAATCTTATGTAAAAAAACCCAAAACCATCTCACAAATGTTCTCCCAATTATTTAAATAAAGAATATTTTAGAGCTTTTTCTTAAAAAGTTTTTAATGAATTTGTAATAAAGTTTAAAATTAAAGTTTTTGTTTGAGTAAGGAATATGTGTAAAATGAAGCCATATTCAAGACTATGTATTGTTTCTGTTGTGTTATATAACCGATAATATGCTTTAATATAAGTAGTTTCTTTCTGAAATACCAAAACTTCTAAATTATTTTACAAAGTTGGATACAAAGTACAGAAGTGCAATGTTGTATAACATTATCTCATAATAGTTTCTCTTTAGACCAAACTATTCCTGCATCTGCAGCCTGTAATTTAAGTACATTTACAATTCATTGTTAAAGATTCTTATTAAATATTCTATCAAAAGCACAGATCACAATAACTACTACATCCATATGTCTTTCAAAGCATGGTGTAAGAGAGAATAGTATAGAAAGTTTAAGAAAAGTAAAAGATATAATGGTGCTTTCAGGACTGACTGCCAAAACAGAAATTCAGGTACCAAATATTCCTACAGAAGCATCAACCTCTTTGATCTGTTTAAGGTCTGTTACTAGTTTAACCAGCTGCAGTCCTTGGATTTTCTGCAATTACCATGCTTTATTGTATATTGAGTAAAACCAATTTACAATATACTTTTTCTCCTCAAAAAAGAAAATTAAACTTATACCCATATTTTCCAAGTGTTACAATAAAATAATAAATATTTTACTTAAAATTCAGTAAATATGTATAGTAAATTAATTTAAATAAGATATTTGAATATATCTCTTATATAAAATTATAGAATGGTTTGGGTTGGAAGGGACCTTAAAGATCATCTAGTTCCAACCCCCCTGCCATACGCAGGGACACCTCCCACTAGTCCAGGTTGCTCAAAGCCCCATCCAACATGGCCTTGAACACCTCCAGGGATGCAGCGTCCACAACCTCCCTGGGCACCCTGTTCCAGTGCCTCACCACCATCATAGTGAAAAATTTCTTCCTGAGATCTAATCTGAATCTACCCTCTTCCAGTTTGAAGCCATTACCTCTTGTGCTATTACTACATGTCCTTATAAAAAGTCCCTCTCCAGATTTCTTGTAGGCCCCCTTCAGATACTGGAAAGCCGCTATAAGGTCTCCCTGAAGTCTTCTCCAGGCTGAACAACCCCAATTCCCTCAGCCTGTCTTCATAGGGGAGTTGCTCTGGCCCTCTGATCATCTTTGTGACTCTCCTCTGGACCCGCCTCAACAGGTCCTCGTCCTTGTGCTGGGGACTCCAAAGCTGGAGACCGTACTCCAGGTGAGGTCTCATGAGAGCAGAGTAGAGGGGCAGAATCACCTCCCCTGACCTGCTGGCCATACTTCTTTTGATGCAGCCCAGGATATGGTTGGACTTCTGGGCTGCAAGGATGCATTGTCGGATAGTGTGGAGCTTCTCATCAACTAACACCCTCATGTCCTTCTCCTCAGGGCTGCTCTCAATCCATTCTCCATCCAGCCTGTATTTGTGCTTGGGATTGCCCCGACCCACAAGCAGGACCATGCACTTGGCCTTGTGGAACTTAATGAGATTCACTGGTGCACTCAATCCCGCTGTCCACGTCGCCGACAAAGATGTTGAACAGCACTGGTCCCAATATATATAAGGTATATATGATACATATGTATCAGGTGTGTATATATATACACATCACATTATATATAAGATATATGTGATATATATCTTACAGATGTTATTTATTTATTTAAATAAGATATAATAAATTGATTTTTAAAATGATGTTTTGTGTCTATATTAAGGTTTACTGCCTTTGATACGTTTAATGTAACGAAATGAATGTTTCAGAAAAATCCCAGCAGATGTTATACTACAGATACACTGAGTCAGGTCTACAGAAGATACTGTATTAAATAAAGTCAATAAAAGTAAGGATTAATTTTCTAAATACAATCTCAGCTTTCATATGATCTAGTATCCACTGAAATTATTTGAACTCATAAGAGTTTCATTGCATTTTAAAATAGCCCCCAGGCAACTCATCAATGCTGCTTTGACTCCACTTACAGAGTCTTTTCTAATGGCAAAAGAGTGTAAGAAATGTCTAACAAGAGCAGACTAATTGTTCCATCTTGTTCACTACTTCGTATCCAGCTAATGACAGGTTTTTAAGGAAAAGTAGCAACCATTAGATTGTATAACGCTGTATAAACACTCCTGTTTCTGTGCAAGGGAAGAAACATATTCCTTGAAGCCTCATGATTGACTGATATTGTAAGTTTTGTCCTAGCTACTGCTACTGCAAGTGTTATCCCTGTTGAGCTTGATTTTTAATCAGCTTTTGCATCTGTCGGAATAGTAGCCTGTGCCAGTCAATTTCATAGGTTAGTCGTATGCTGGGCACAAGAATTTATTAGCCTTTTCAATGTTTAAAAATCAAAGGCCAAATTCCCTTTCTGGGCTATTAACTACACTGATCATAAGCAAATGTATAGCAAAGGCAACGTTATTTGTTCAGAGACAGAAACTGAGTTAAAGTAATTCATCATTAGCCTAATATTTAATGGAGCCACACTACCTCAAATGCTCAGGATCAAGCTCATAAACTCACATCTACATTTCGTTTACTGATTTTCCCAGTCTACCAGGATGTACTGTACTGATGATTGGAGGGTTAGTCCCACTTTTCGTTAGTTGACTCCTGAATGGGATGTACATTTGCAAAAGCAAATGTTGCATATAGTTATTTTTGAATTTCTGAATGTCTCTGCACCGGGAACTGACAACTTTGACATCTCCTGTGGCTTAAAGAAGGAGTATGTATTTATAGCTCTGTGAGTTTGCACAAGATGTATTGTTTCTGTCACAAATTTCTTGTGGGAATATGTACTCTGTATGAGACTGCAGTTAAGACTGTTGCTTGATTGTTAATGTTTGGGTTTGGCCTTCCCACATATATTGAATATGTCCGTGTTTTTGTCAGCGTCAGGTGATCTGTATTTTCCAAAAGTGGCAACTGGAAATGTTTAAAAAAAGAAGACATCTTTTCAGTATTCCAGGTTCATATAAGTAGTTCTCTTCTTTGTTGAGTCTTCAGAAAAAATATGCAAATGCAGTCTCAAAAGTGAGCTAGGAAGCATGACTTTCTTGCACAAGGTTCAGCGGAAATAATGGCGGATGAAAGACAAAAATAAGGTTCCATTCTTGAGCAGACTTGGAAGAGCCATGTGAAGCCAGGGTTGGACAGGAACTCTTCCCATTTGCTTTCTCGACGCTGCTGCCTGGTAGGAAGGCATTATAGCCACACGTTGCCCTTGTGGTGCATTAATGACATAGTTGAGAAGGGAGCTGAAACATATATTCCTGTGTTAGTTTTACAGCCTTACGATAAGCTTAGCAGGCAATGCTTCGTCATTTGACCTTTCCGGGCGACCTTGTTTGCCTCTGAATATAAGGGGAGCTTAAAGAGACTAGGATCTGAAAACTAAGGGTATTGTTTATGAATTATTTATTATGTCACTGTCAACATTTACTTCATAGTTCCAAATTGTTTTCTCGTGCACTTAGGTTGGCAGTTCACGCAAGGCTTGATCTCATCGGGGCAGGTTGTCCTGGCAAAAGTAGCCACACGTCTTCTCCTGTTGCGGCAACAAGCACTCACAAGCACTCCATCCTTTTCAGAACACCTTCATCCCAAGAGTTGCGTAGGCACGGACTGAAGAGACTTTGGCCTACTGCTGCCTTCTTTGCCTTTATGTAGTTTTCCAATGCATTTCCCCCTTTCCTATTTATCATCACCTTCTCCAGTAAAGTAAGACCCATTTAGTAGGAGACAGTACATCTGTCACTAGACCTTGAACTGATGGTAAGTTTTCTTTCAAACCCTTCATGAAAGAGTTTTGGCTGTTGCAGGTATTTTCTAATACTCACTTCAAGTCAACGGCTTCCATGAATACCGAGCAAACTCACCTTCAGTTACAGAAAGTAGATGCAGAAGGCTGACAGTACAGTCAAAGAGAATTTGTTGTGAAATGTGAATGAATAACTTTTCAGATATTTCAGGTTTTTTAAAAGTCTAGTTAATAAGAAGCAGAAACATTTTCATAAATACTTGACCCAGTTCTGGAAAACTGAAAGTAATACTGAAAAAGCCATTGTTCATATCTGCCCAAACTCTTTTTTTCTTAGTTTCTGTAAAACCAGAATAATTTAACAGATATGAGATTTGCTCTGAATTTGCACTGTAATAAGAGAAAGAACTTCCTGTTCCTGTGTCCCCACCCCTTTCTTCTCTCTGCTAATTTTGGGAATGGGTTCTTTCTTGGTATTCTTATGATGAAGATATTACTAGTCTCTAGAAGACTGTTAAATTGTGCTAGTAGCATATTTCAGCACGACAGTATAAGCAGGCAGCATGATGAATCATGCAGTGGCAAGTCAAGCCTCAGAATGTGGAAAAGACAAATCTCACTAAAAATCATCACAACAACATGTTTTCCAATCAAGAGGCATTCAGTGCAATCATAGCTTAGAAGATATCTGGCAGGGATATTCATATCCCCTGAGCCTTCTTTAGGGTATTTTGATATTGATGGTATCCACCTGATTTATTCATGCCTGTGTTTCTTGCATGCCATCATTTACTCATGGCAGCTCTCTCCTGACACTTAAAACCATGGACGTGAAAGGAAGAATCCCTTTTAAGTATCTCTTGTATTAAATCGAATACAGTGTCAGATGAGACCGCTCTAACAATGCCTTCCAAATAAATAGTAACTGCACAGCATCATTCCTAATGTTTTTTTTTTTAATCTGGTCTTACTTCAAGCATCAACTAATTCAGCTGCACCACAGACAAAAGAAACACTGCTTTAAATTTTTATTTCCCCTTTATGAAGGGGGAGGAAACCAGGCATGTGAACTCCATGGCTCAGAATTAGAATCATTCTCAGTCAAATTAATCTGAGACTCTAGAAGTTAACAGATGGTAGTTAAAAGTGATTTTGAAATATCAGAATTTTTTATTTATTTATTTTAGAATATTTTTTAAACTATCAGAAAAGCAAAGATGACATCTTTCTCTAGGCTTGGAAGTTGTGACAAGGCTTTAAACAGCTTACAGTTCTGAAACTAAACATCCGCCTTGAAGCTAAACCCTGCGTTCCAAAAGCCCCATAATCTTTTCTACCGGGCGAATGCGACTTCCTCTCTTCGTAGCTGAAAAAGCCCGTGGTATTCAAGCATGCAGCCATTAGAGGTCACTGTTAACGGGGAAATGCGAGGTATCCCCAGAGGAACGGGAGACAGGGTTAATGTGGGGCTGTGCGGCCCCAGCCGGCGGGATGCGGAGGCTGGTCTCCGGGCCGGGGGTGCGGAGTGAGTCACCCCGCGGGAGGGAGGGAGCGGAGGCCGCGCAGGCCGCGCCGATTCCCGCCCGCCGCCTGCGCTGCCCGCGGCCGCGGGGGCTCCGGGGGCTCCGAGCCACCTCCACCCGCTGCACTATTAACTTGTTAGGTGGGAGTTTATTTTAATATAAATAGGAAAAAAAAAAAGGAATTTACTCCCACTACTTGATTTGGATTAACCTTTTGCCTGTACTCTCAAACACTGCCTGTGTGATTACCTGAGCAAATTGACACAGGCAGGGGTGCAGCAAGGCTGAGTTCCTGTAGGTTTGTATTGTTTATTCTCCTACTTTCTCATATTTATAATTTGAATCTGCAATTTTGGAGGATTTTAACTTTGCAAGAGTCGGTCGGTTGCTAGTCTCTGTGTAAATTTGCACAGCTCATGCAATCCACGAGGTTAGGAATATCGCTGCTTTGAAAGAACGAAAAAAGCGGCGAGGGGAGGAGGGGAAGAAAAAAGCAATTGGAGGCTGAAGTAACAAAGAACTCATCTTTCGGACTTCGTGCAGCTGAAGAGGAGGTAGCGGGGACCTCCTTTACCATTAACATCACTAAACTATTTTAACACTAAAGGCAATCTGTCATTTTGAGTAAATTCTCTTCTGCTTCTATAAACACAGCCGTAATCAATTAAAGACCCACTTGTGAAGGAGCTATTGTGTGCAGTTCCATTCAGACATTGCTGAGTTGTCTTTTAGACAGCCTGTGGGGAAACACTGGTAAGGTGATGGGAAAGTTCAAAGTGCCTAACTTTTCAATGTGGATTTTGTTATTGAGCCTTTTTTTCTCTCTCTTTTTTTTCCATATTGCTTATCATAGCCAGGGTGAAAAATGGGTGATATCTCTCTATGCATTTCACATTTATAACGTGTTCTGCTTGGGAGGTTCTGCAAATATTTTAAATCATTCTCTAATGTAATTCCTTGGGGGACTTATGCATGGCAGCAAATCAATTACTAATTTGAAAGTACTGAAAGAACAAACAAACCATATAGAAACTACACATACATACATATATGCATATTTATAATTGTGCACACGGGCTCAGTTCCTAACACATTAGACACCAGTCCAATGCAATTTTGTGTAGTGAAATATAACCTGATTTACAGTAGTGTGGAGATGAGAATTAATTTCTGCCACAAGCCCTTCAAAAAGCCGGAGTTAAATTTCATATTGAAAGAAACAGCCAAATAGATCATTCCAACGACTCAATTAGTTTATTTTTTTATTATCTTTCTACTGCACTTGATCACCTGTGCCTTCAGAGTCCATGAATGTTACCAATCTTTCCTGAAGCAACCAAAATAAACAAGGAAACTTGAACTTAACCTGACTTATTTTATTCTATTTCATTTTTCTCAATGAAGAAAAAGGTAAGGTTAAACAGGAAAGTGTGTGTAAGGAGGACAAATTCTTACTCTTGTTTTATTAGCTTTTTCCCCCCTAAACATTCACATGGATTCTAGGGATAGTAGTGAGGACAGAAAAACTGAAATACAAATAGAGTTAAAAATTTTCCCCATTTCTTTGTGTTTGCATTAAAAATAAATGTAACAAATTTTTAAGAATAGGCCTTATAAAAAAAAAAAAAGAGACTAGAGATTTAGAGATACTCATTGAACGAAGATAAAAGAACAGGCAGATCGTACCTGTAGAATCTGGATTTCACTGGGCTTTCTGATGTATTAACTTTTGGATCCATTGTCAATCTTCACTGCATAGTCAGGTAGGACTAAGAGCCTCACAGAAAAGTAGATTTGTATCACTCTCTGGAAATTTGTAAACACGCTGCCTGGGGACTTAAGAATGACAGTGCCTTATTCCAAATTATCTTAAAATTATCATTAGGCCAAGCAGTCTTTTGGCATGGTGTAAATTATTTTCAAGAGATGGTGAAAAAAAGAAGACAAGTGTGAAGATCATAAAGAAATTATCTTCCTTAAAAATGTATTGAAAAATCATAGATTATGACAGACGTGCTTCTCTTATAGTGCCTTAGCATCTACCAGTTAAAAGGAAAATGAACAGTAGCTTTTTCTAGGGCACTCAGGGCAGACTGAAATCCGGTTGTGTGCTATGCTAGTGCTAGCCAGCAAACTTTCTAAGCTTCATTTTTCTTTGAATGACAGCTTTTTGGAAGTTATACAGGAGAGCCTTGGTACATATACCAGGCACTTTGTAGGTGAGTCAGGACACCTTAACTAAATCCATTCATTACCCTGTCTCCATTGGGACAGGCAAAAGCTGCCAATTTGATGTTGGTAACGTGGATGGTGCATTAGGGAATTGGCTAAGCCTGCCAGAATTCATTCCTGAACTTTAACAGCCACAAAAGAGTATTTCTCTGTCGTCTGTAATTGATTCAGAGCCAGGTCCCAAAAGGACAAGCTTCCTTTTGTGTGCCATCTATACCAGGGTCTAAGGACACACAGTGCTACAACTCTTTTTTTTTTTTTTT
>VYXH01005948.1:0-35293 GCA_013397275.1 Burhinus bistriatus
CGGGCTGCCGGGGACCGGGCGACCTAAGGAGAAGAAGCGGCCGCGGGAGAACAAAGAGGTGCCGCGGGCCAGCCTGCTCAGCTTCCAGGACGAGGAGGAGGGTGAGGCGGAGGGGGACTGCCCGCCCGCGGGCACCGGGGCCGCGCCGCCTTCGGCTCGCTGCCGGCGCGGGTGGGGAGGGACGCGGAGCCGGTCAGCCTGCAGCGGGCCTCCGCCCGTCGTCCGCGCACCCGCCAGTCCCCCGGGAGAGCCGGGACCCGTGCTTTATTTATTTTTTTAAGGCAGTCGGGTTGCCCCGTGCGACATGGGGGTGACGAGGGGCCGCGTAAGAGCGGGAGAACCCGGGGGAGGGAGGGCGGTGCGGGGGGCCAGGGGTGCACGGGCAGGGAGCGCCCCATCGGCAGCCGCCTTCGGCCCCGGGCCCGACCCGGCTCGGCTCCCGCGGGGCCAGCGTGCTGCCTGCAGCGGGGTGGCGTCCCGCGGGTCGAATTCCGGTTTATCGGGGGGGGTGGGTTGCCTCTGCTTCTGTATTGCTGGTGCCTGGCTCTTGCACCCGGATTGTGCTCGCCGCAGCTGGGTGGCTTGCTGGTCAGGGCCAGGGTCTGTGCGGCAGCAGGTACTAGGCCCAGCGCCTGTGCAGCCCCCTCCCCTCACCACCACCCCACAGGAACCTGCAGTGCTGGTTGAGGGGCATCTTTCCCGCGGCTTTGTGTGGAGCTTGCTTTCATCTGATGTGGCTGGCTGGCGTTTACAGGTCACGTCGTTGGACTGCCGGTTGTCCTCGCAAAGTCCGTGTGAAGCTACTGGTGTTTTGTTGCAGAGTTAGTTCGTCTAGCCATCCAGAAGGTTTATTAGATTAACTTTCACAAATAGTGGAAAAAGTGGTTGAGCAGTTACTGGACGTCAGCTTTTGGAAAAATAGCATAGTGTGGTTGTGCAGTGCTTCAGATAATAATTCTGCTGGATTCCAGCAGGTACTGCACTCATTAATTTGTCCATTCACACTCAGATAATCTGATTATGCATAATACTTGTTACATATTAAAAATGATGGAAAGACTATCAAAAAACACTCCTCAAACTCCAGGGTTCATTGCATCCGAGAAGTTCAGGGTGAATAAAATGAGGAGCTTATTTTTGTGATACCTTTTGTCAGCAGGAAAGTTAGTATGTATTTTGAATTTCCTTAGAAGGAATTCTCTTTTAATCACTGGAACTTGGATTCTAAGACTAATGATATGAAATATCAACAGAAATCCTGGAAACATGAGATTACACTATGGACTTAAAAAAACCCCCACCAACGAACACTTGTGGATTTCCTACATCAAACTTTGATATTTTTTTTTCTGTGCTATTTAGTTTTTTAACTTATTGCATACCTTTTGGTAGGTTGTAGTGCTGCAGGCATTTGAACTGGTAGTATAATCAAAACCAGCCATTCCCTTATTGATTAGTTGTGTATATGTGTGGCTGTGAAAAGACTGTTGACCGAAAACGTTGGGGCTTCATATTGTTTTCTTCCAAATTCATGGTGACAGTGAAGGATCAGCTCGTTTTTGTTTGGGTTTTTTATGTTTTTGTTTGTGGTTTTTTTTTTTTTTTTAAAAAAAAGGATTACTACAGTCAGATAAAAGCAGGCCATGTGTGTACACTTTAGTGTAACTTCTGCCTTGCTAGTCTGTGACTGTGCTGTGAGTGGGATGATTACAATTGAAAATGACCACAAAAAGATGAGATAGACATGAGTCCATATGAAAGGATATGGGACCGGTTTTGTTGCAACAGTGCAAATGTAAAGTCACATTAAATTGTGTTGTTAGTGACATTTATTAAATTCTAGGTACAAAATTAAGTGGTATAATAGGTAAGTATACTTCTTGGCAGCTCTAATGTAATGTTTTCCAACTTCTCTTTTAAAGAAACTGAAGAAGTTTTTAAAGTGAAGAAATCAAGTTACAGCAAAAAGATTGTAAAACAATTGAAGAAAGAATACAAAGAAGATCTTGAAAAATCAAAAGTTAGAACAGAGGTCAATTCTCCAACAAATGGTAACTGCAAAACTAACAATAACTTTTGTAATGGCAAAGATTAAGTGTTGTGAAGACAAACTAGTTGTTTTCAAGATGAATTGGTAGTCTTTTTAGAGGATTTAGCATTTAGAACTGAAGTAAAGTATGCATTTAATGTATTCATTGGAACCTTACAAACGCCGTTCTGAAGCTAGGAGAGAGTTCTTTGATTCTCTCATATTGAAATTAATGTAGAAGGGTGAAACTACTCAGCTACATATACGGTTGTCAGTAGACCTCAGTAGTTTCTGTATTTCTACTCTGTTTATGTCAGATGAGTTTCTTCCTATTGGATTAGGAAGGAACTAAATTAGTTTAGAACTGTGTCTGGTGCTTATCTGACAGGATGTTTCCTTGTAATGCATCTTCTCGAAAAGGAAGATTTTGAGGTGAGCAGAGTGGTGTTCTTTATTATTAAGTAAATTATTCAATAGCTGCCTGTTTCAGGACTTGGACCTTAGAACAGACTTGATAATTAAGGTGACAGGATGAAAGTGTTAGAGCAGAAGGAACTTTTAACAATGTACAGTCCTCCAGAGCTTGGAATAGAGCCTGGGATTTCAATTTCGTTGTACTTCTGCCATTGGGTTTTGGGAAGCTCATTGCTTCATTCGTATGCTTCACTCAAAGCGTAATGATTCCTTTTCCAGTTAGGTTTTTGTGTAATAATCTACAATGCTATGAGCGTGAGCTGAGATGATCTAAAGATTGCAATCGTATAGCTGAAGCATATGAGAGTTGAATGTGGTCCCATGCAGAAAATTGCCCTTCTTTAAGTTAATGAAATTAGTGTTTTAAAAATCTTAAAGGTTTTTAAAAGGCTTTGTCTGCGTTTAAAAAACCCACAAATTCTATCTTATTAGAATCTTTAAGTTGCCTGTGCGGTGGTATGGGGCATGAGCAAGAGCAGAAATGATGATTTCTCTGTGGCTAATGTTCAGGTGATCTGTGGAAACCTGGCTCTTAATTCATGCTTCTGTCACAAAGATCCTTAAAAAATTGCATTTTGCACATGGCTAGTATATACTTATTTTTTGTTTCTCTGTTTTGCAGCCTCTGTAGTTGGTTTAGTTGGACTGATTTGAGGTCTTCCAAAGACCTCATGGCTGCTGCTGAGTCAGGAGTCTGGTTTCTCTAAACAAATCCTAAAGTCTGAAAACTTAGATATGTGCAGCTTGGATTGGATAGCTGGATTTAATGTGCATTTTTTTACATAACATTTGTACCTGCTGCCTGTGTCTGTATGTTACCCACCTAATGTAGCGTAGTGGTGCACCCAGCCCAAGAGGAAAATGAAAGGGTTCTTTTGAAACAAGTCTGTTCTTGTGGAAAGATTTGGTGTAACACAGGCAGTGCTTTCTAATTACATACATAAGAGGATGTGTGAAGGTTGCACATATGATCTTAATTATTGAGTTCCCTCACTTTTTTAATACTTGGCAATATGTAGAATGTTCAGCGGTTGTTGGTGTGTCTGCTTTGTCAAATTTTAGTCAGAGAGGATGTCAGTGACTTAATCACAGTTCAGGTGTATTTTACTAGATCTCAAATAACAACATCATTTAACATTTTCATTTGATTTTTAGTTTTGGTTGTTAAACCTTAAAAAATACTTCCGAGTGATCTTTATAAAAAGAGTAAAACATGGGCTTTGTTGTCTTACCAGTGGAACCACCACTAGAAAAGACAGGACAGATTAAGGATATAGGTCAAGAAGATGGGACTGCGAACAGTGAGCATGGTGAGGAAGAAATGGAAGTTGAAAGTGAGAAGGAAGAAGAAAAACCAAAAGCTGGTGGGGCTTTTTCAAGTGCTCTGTCATCACTGAATGTTCTCCGCCCAGGTTGGTTATTGTAATATGTCTTGATATGTTAACAAATACTTTAGCCAGCAATTACAGCAGACTAATGTATTTAAGAGATTAGGAAATATTTTCCAGCAACATATCCGACATCTGACAATTCAGGAAATTGCTATTTTCCAAAGCTGTTCAATTTTACAAGAAAACTTTTTACTACAGAATGCTTCATCTTGATGTTAAAAGCAAGAATTTGTCTCTCAAAGTGATGACAAACTGTAAGAAAATCTATATTTGGAATAGGTGACTTGACATTAATTTTTAACTGCTTTCAATTAAAACTCTGTCTTTAGTTTGAATGTCTCAGTTACAGATCTGCAAGGTATCTCAAATGTTTTCCTATCTCAGTTTGTCTAATGAGGTTCTAGTCAGGCCCTGAGGCCAAAAAAATCAGTCTGAGAAAGTATTTTTGAAATAAGTTTACTAATTGTTAGCTAACTTGTGGTAGCCTGCTCCACAAATAGAAGATGGGTGTCCTGGGTTCACAGACGTGGCTGTATTTCAAGGGAAAAAGAATTTCCCATTTGACTCCCAAATCATCTTTCGTTTTTGGGTTAATTGCAACGTGGTGCAACACGTACATTATTGCATCTCTAAAGATACTGCTGGCTTGAATAGAGTCTCTCATATCAAGTATAAAGAGAATCTGAAATTTAACCTTTTGTCTACGCCTAATCAAAGTAGTGGTAAAAATTACTCATGTTTCAAAAAATTTATTTTGGTGGTGGTTTGGTTATGGGACTTATTCAAATTGCATCAATTTTGTAGTAGGTATTTTAGATTTTTTCATTAGGTCTGCTTTTCTCATTTTGCCTCGATTGTACAGTCTTCTCCTGTTAGCTTTGTCTGGTTTGGTGTCCTCTTAATCTCCAAGCTATCATCATCTGTTGAAATGTCTGATGTTTTTTTGTTCCCTCAAAACAAGAAGGGTTGGGAGCAATATCAGGACAGGAAGTGACATAGTCAAGAACCTTGTTTTCTTCCTCCCTTTGCAATAGTCAGCTCCTGTAGAGGTCTTCCTCTTCTTCAGAATATTTACCATAGGAACATCAGGCTTCTGCTCTTATCGCATGTGAGCTGTTGGAAGCAGAGCCAGACTTCTTGGGAAAGATCCCAGCTTTGAGGGTTTCTGGTCAGAAAGTTTGTATGTGCAGCTCATAAGTTGCTTGCAAATGTTTCTGTGAGTATGGGGTTTCTCACTTTTTTTTTTTTTCTATTTGCAAAGATGATTTGGTAGGGTAGCAGAGATGAGTAATAAGAAGTCATAATACCAGTTTTGTTGCAGTGTTTGTTTAATGGTGCAAACATTTATCCTTAGGAGAAATTCCAGATGCTGCTTTTATTCATGCCGCTAGGAAAAAGCGTCAAATGGCTCGTGAACTTGGAGACTTTACCCCTGTTGACAGCGAACCAGGTAAAAGCCGCCTTGTTCGAGAAGATGAAAATGATGCCAGTGATGATGAAGATGATGACGAGAAGAGGAGGATAGTATTTACAGTGAAGGAAAAATCCCAAAGGCAAAAGATTGCTGAGGAAATAGGTAAAACCTTTTTAGAAGGACAGCTGATAAACATTCACACTGTTTTCACTGCAAGTGCTCCCATTCAACTTTAAACAACACATTTTTCAAACAGGAATGAATCTGGAGTTATATTCCATTTCTAAAGAAAAGTACTGAATAATGGAATCTGCGTATAAAATTTTGAGCACAAACTATGTTCCTGTGCTTGGAAGAACACAACTCAACTGAATCTGGTAGAAACTTACACTAAGGATCAGTTGTTATTGTTCTTGTACTTTGTTTTTTAGGAAGTATATAGCTGTGAAAAGAAAAACATTAGTTCTTTGGTATAGCGTTATTCTTGCTGACAAGCAGGTAAAATAACCTTTCGGAAAAGGAGAATTAGCGAGAGGTATAGGGTTTTAATATTAGATATTTTTACCAGCAATTAATTGCAAATTTACCCATTGGATTTTTAAGTGGAACCTCTGTGATAATAATTCAGGCTAGCATCCTTAATTCCTCATGAAGAGGAAAGGAGGATGCGCTCTGATGTTCCCACCAAAGCATGGTCTCTCAGGTTTTTGAACTCACACCCCTTACTATGAATACATTATCTTCTTTTTGTTGCCTGTCTGTTTTACTCATGTTAAGGTATTGAGGGAAGCGATGATGAAGCACTGGTGGCAGGGGAGCAAGATGAAGAACTCAGTAGATGGGAGCAAGAACAGATACGGAAAGGAATCAACATACCTCAGGCATGTACTTAGTTGTGAACTCTTTTTGGTTTGTTTCTGCATATATTGGCTGATCTATTACAAACTTGAATAATTTACAGAAGACTCTTTTTATCTGAGAAGTTCAGTGTGTAACTTCTGATATCCTTTAAAGAGAAAGGAGAGGTCAGATTTTAAGTATCCAGTGGTATCTGTTTGATTAGTCTTTCTGTTCTGGGTAGATACTGATTGATTGGTGCTGTTAACCGGCATTTATTTGCAGCCTAAAACAGAGCTAGAATAATGCTACTTTGAAGAGACCTCTGTTCTTGTTTATCATTCAGTTTGTAGAGTGTGTAAACAAGTGTGTGTTTCTTTGCTGTTTCTGTATCTTGTGTTGCAGCATAGAGTTGGAATTTGTAGCAGGTTGTACCATGTGTTGTCTGTGCATTCACAGTGAACTTGCCCCTCAGTTGAAGAGGATAGTTTGGTTTTTTTAAAAATATTTCAGCAAAATCGCAACCAAACACAATGACTCTAAGAATCTAAGTCATTCTATTAGTCTTAGCAAAATTTAGTATAGTCCCAGCCACTTGGTTATTGTAGGAGTTATAGGCTGGTTAAAATTGTCATTTAGTAACTTGTTATAAGTATAAATATTTAGAATGATAATGATACTAAGAGTTTGTCCATTTAAGAAGGTACTTCTGGGGGAATTTGTTTTTTCCACCTTAGGTGTTGGGAGTTCTACACTTAAATCCACTTGATAATTACTTTTTGTAAATGTACCTGCCTACGTTTTTCACTTTGTAACGTTTGAGATGCGAAGGAAAATAAGTTTCTCATTTCTTTAAAGTCTAATATAGTGCAACTGCATTTCCTCTACCTTTAGGTTCAACCAAGTCAGCCTGCTGAAGTGAATAATCTGTACTACCAGAACACTTACCAGACACTGTCTTACGGTTCATCGTATGGCATTCCATACACTTACACTGCGTATGGATCATCGGAAACCAAGTCTCAAAAAACAGATAATACAGTTCCTTTCAAAACTCCCAGTAATGAGATGACTCCTGTTACTATTGATTTGGTAAAGAAACAGCTTAAAGACAGGTAGGACAGACCATCTTTTTAGACTTAAAGACCTGTCCCCTAGCTTTCTGTTCCTAAGGCGTCTTTTAGTCTCGGTGAGCAAACGCAGAGTTTCATCGTTGGAGAAGTACTGACTGGCACGTCAATTAAAAAAAAAAAAAAAGGCAAACAAAAAAAGCTCAAAGTGAAGATGACATTGAAACTTTGTTCGAAAATCTCCTTGGATTGCTTCTCTGGAAGTGAAGCTTTAAATATGAGGCCATTGATCTTGTTGAAGACAGGTCTGAGTTACATCTTCTGGACACTGCACAGTCTTATAGTCAAGAATTGAAAGGCCAGTGAGGTGTTTAGCTTGTCAAGTGACATTCATTTAAACTGTGAATCAGACTTTTTCCCCTTTGGTAGATAAAGAATTTAAATTTTAGTGTATACAGGGTTTTTTTGGTTTAAACACTGTAATCTGCTTGTTAGGTACGCAAAAGGTCCTACTGAATGAACAACCCAATTGCAGTGAGAAATCATTTATAGTGAACAACTTGCATTTTACGTCTTCAAAATTGGTTTGTATGCCCCTTGTAGTGTTACAGCCTTTGACAGTGAAACAAGTTAGTAGAGGAATAAGACTGCTTTATATAAGCTATAGTTCTTGCCCCACCCTGCCCCCACCAAAACTTTTCTTCGCAGTTTTATTTTAAGGCCAGCCTTGCACTATTCTAAGTGCAATCAACCCCTGTAAAAATTTGTAGGAGTAGGCAGTGCAATGCACTCAGCATAGTCTTGCAAATTAATTTAAACCATTAGCCTTGCTGTTTATGTAGAGAGGGGAGAAAGTGACAAATGAAAGTTAGAGAATATGTCTTTGCAGTATTTCCCATATATAGACTTGGTACTTGCACTGTCTGTATAATATCTCAACAATCTGAAATATATAGACTTTTGGATGTAAATTTGCTATTTATCCGTTGCCCTTCAGGTTGGACTCTATGAAAGAATTGCACAAAGCTAATCGGCAGCAATATGAGAAACATCAGCAAAGCCGAGAGGACTCTACCAAGGCAATTGAAAGATTAGAAGGGTCTTCTGGGGGTATTGGTGAACAGTATAAGTTTTTGCAAGAAATGCGAGGGTATGTCCAAGACTTGCTTGAGTGTTTCAGTGAAAAGGTAAGGATGCAAAAACATTCATCTTTTTTCTAAAAAAAAAAAAAAAAAAAAAAAAAAAAAAAAAACAAACAATAGGGACTCTTAGTACATGCCAGATGCCACATCTCCCCCTGTTTTCGAAAAAAGTACCCTGAGAACATATTCTTCTAAAGGTTTGGTTATTCGAGGGTTGAAAAGATAACTTTTCATCATGCTAAGTTGGTTATCAAAAACCTCTCTTTCACAGTGTAAGAAATCACTGACTTTAGCTCGCCTAAAAACACTTTTAGATTATATGTCTTTAGGATTTTCGTAGATACTCTGGCATTTCAACTTTCCTCAGATGCTGCTTTTTACTTGTGTTGATTATCAAGTTAACAAAAATCAGAGCTGAATTACAACATCGCTAATTTCTGGAATGCTTTGTGAACACAGTAACGAAGACTTGTATTTTGTGCGTTACTATAAACTTCCTCTGCCAGACAGTTTCACATACTTGGTATTGCTCTAGTGTCTGAAGGAGAAACGTTTTAAAACTAATGTAGCTGTCTGAAGAACCCAAATTTAAAAATATACTTCTTTCATGTAGTGTGATACTTATGTATATGTCTAACTTGAAAACTTAGTCTGTCTTTCTTATGTTATTCATTATGCTTTAATTACTTTGTAAATGTAACAGGAGCTCCTGAATATATCTATATATTTATTTAGAGAGAGAAATATATAACACACACACACAGGAGCTATAAAATTCAGTTAGCAGTACATAGGCTATTTCTTCATTGTCTTCTGACTTAAATACATTAGCTGTCAGAATTAGTTGAGTAGTTGAAGCTATTGCTTACCTAGCTTGTTAGGTGTGGGAGAGGAACATAAAAGTGTTCTGGTTGCTAATTGGTTAGACATTAATTGTCCAGCATTAGTGGTATTGGGAGAGTCCCATCTTCAGTCGTGTAAGCAGGAGAATAACTATGTCATGAACAAACCTAGGAAGTGTGGGCAAGTTAATTCACCCAGCTAATTGCTTAGTTACAATAGATATTGTTCACTGAGTCTGTATTGGCATTAGCTGTTGAGGGGTAGTAAAGGTACTTTCCTTTGCAGCTCTCTCAGTGCTGGTTGCCCAGATGCCTAAATTCTTACTTAAAGATAACTTTTTATATTCTTTCTCTGAGATAAATTTGTATTTCAGAAGACAAGTTAAATACCTGTATTTCTATTCAGCATTTGCTTTCTAAACACCTCTTGTTAAATTTCTTTTGTGATAACTATAAGCCATGTCTGGAGGTTCTCTTTGATAGCCCATGCTGTCTTGTTCAAATATTTTCTTTAAACAAATTGTTCTAGAATGCGCCATTCTGAGTATAAACCAAGTCCTTTAGTCTCCCAGATTTTGTGTAAAGCAGGAGAGCTTACTGGTAACTAGTAGTGTAACAAGTTCAGTTCATAGGAAGGTTATTGACCTATCTAGCTATACTAGTAAATAAATGAACTCCAGCTGTTATGCAGCAAATTAGCTGCTGATAATTTAACAAACGGGCTTGTTAAAGTTGCTTTCTTGGAATGTACCTTTGCTTTCCTGGTAGTTGGTCTTTTAAGGATTCTACACCTCGACACCTTCCTCCCCCTTCCCACCCTGCCCATACCCCACCTGCCATGGCAGTCCATTGAACTTCTAAGATGTGATTTTTATCATCTCATGCTTCTTAGGGGCATTCACAGAGTTTTGCTGTTTTCAGTTGGAGGCTGTTGCAGTTCTTTATGTACAATGAGTTGCAAAATCAGGAGGTGATATGGTCAGTTTAACAGGAGCATTACATTTATTATGACATCCTATATATTCCTCAGTTCTTTGGCCAGATAGTCTGTACTATCAAAGTAATGTCGAATTTAAAAACAGTAGCCCACAGGACACTGCAAGGTTTTCTAAAAAGGAGATGGGGGAGGGGACAAAATAGAGTAATAAAATCAGTATAGTTTTTTATTTAAATGAAATAACGAAATGCAGCAGGACAGTAAATTCTTCTTATCTTTTAAGTGTAGAGATCAATTACTTTCAGCTTTTTTCTAGAACCTGTGGCCCTGAGTACTTAATGTTTAAAGTTTGTGTGTGTTTATAATATATAACGTACATAGTTGTTATGATTATAATATACATAAGCGTATAAAATGTGTATCCATATGGGTAATAACAATATTGTGTATGTGTGTGTATATATATACACATGTCCTAAATATGTATAAAGCTAGATCCCTCCCTATCCTTTCAGATATGATGCTTTCTCTTTATTTTATCAGGACTAGTCATGGTTATTAGTCAAATTCACATTGGTACTGATCTGAATGAGAAAGTGGCTTGCTGAAGAAGCACTTACGATTCACAATATACTTGTCCATTCCCCTAGAGTTTTCTTGTACGTCTATTGACTTAGTTTTGGAGAACAAAAAATATCATCATGAATTAGACTTTCTTCGCCCTACCATGTTATTTCTGTACCTGTTCACCATGCTCATCCCTTTGTAACCCTCAACTAAGCAAAATCTGTTTGTATTCTATTTTGAAAAGATTCTGAATGTTAGAAACACTTTGCCTATTGGTAAGGTGCAGTGGAGAGTATAATGAGGTAGCTGTTATGCATATTTTAGAAACAAGCAATAGAAATGTCAGATTCTCTGTGATAATTTTTTTTTTTTTCCCCATAAATGGTAAAACCAGTGGAGTGGAAGATGCTTGCATGACTTCTTTCACAAGTAATTACTGTCAAAATTATGCTTTCTGAGAAGAATAGAAAGTGGTAATGGTGTCTTTATATTTTGAACGTAGGAATATGCAAGGGATACAGAAAGATTAAGTTGTTCCAAGCCTATCTTTGAAAGCACAGTTAAATGCACTGCTATTTTACCTGCAAAAGCAAATTATCAAAACACACTGTATGTGTCAGAGAGGGGGGACTGTAGGTTAAAATTATCCTTGTCATATAAATGTTCAGAGAGCTTTCCACTTTTCCTCTTACACTGTTCATAATGAAAGTGAAGAAAAAACCAAACCTTAAATGCTGAATGTAAGGTATTGACTAAATAAACCACACTGAATTAGCTCTGTAACTTTATACCAGTCAGTGAAATTGTCAGTCACTCATCAACCACAGTATTGATTATAGAAGAATAACAGCTTCTAAGTATCTTGTGTTTTAAGTAGGAAATATTTTGAGTGGATTCATATTTCTGAATACGTAGCTTGGTTTTCTTAATCCTGAGGCAATTACAGAAAGAACCTCTACGGATGCTTTGAAAAAAAATTAAGTTTTCAATTTTAGAATTCCCTTTACATGCTTAAGAGAAGAAGCTGTATTTTCTATGGTAAACTGCAGTAAAACTAATATTTTTATTATTATTATTTATGTTTTCAAAATTGTCTTAAATTCAGAATATACACTTCCAGTGCTGGGATATTCCCTCCTCCTGTTTCTCTCTATTCTGTTTTCTCCAAAAGAAAGTTCTTCCTATTTTGAGTTGGTGCAGAGCTGTTTTCCTTTTAATCCCTGTAGCCCAGTTTATACCACAAAGAGCTAGTATTTCTTTCCTTTTAATATCTCATAGATTCATAGAACGGTTAGAGTCGGAAGGGACATTGACACACAGCTAGATGATCTTCATTCTCAGAGAGCTGAAATGGCCCTGTAGCTATAATCTTATCTTTTACTGGAGGAGGTTCTTTAATAGCTGCTGAGTCACATTCTAAATTACATCAGGAAACAAGTTCTGATTTTTATCTTTTATTTTGAAAAAAACCTTAATCCTGGATGGTAGACAGCAATGAAATATTTGAGCTAAAAGGCTGGAAGACTATGGACTAAGCATATATCTTGGAGGTAAGGAGGATATGGCTTAAGTTTTTATACCAAGAGGACTTGCCTTTCCAAATTAAGAGATTGTGAAAAGCTGTGGTTTGTATTTGAATATTTATAATAATCTAATTTCAGCTTGTCCCAGGAAATGAGTTTTTGCAAAAGTGAGCAGTGAATCTGGTATTTAATGTCAGGAAATTCCTAGTTGTTATAATACCATCTATTTTTGTTATAGTTGCTGCTGAAAATTTAGTTCATTAAAAAAAAAGTGGCAGGTCTGATCCGACTTAAGTGTGTATCGTTCAAAGGTTATACTTCATGCATAACTCAGATGAATTGTACAATTTTAATTTTAATGATAGGCTACAGTTGTTGGCATAACATGTTTATGCACTGTTTTATTGCATTTCAGTAATAATACTTCAGCATATGCTAATAAGAGTTACAGCAAAACAATACCTGCTGGCTTCAGGAGGTTAGATTCATGCTTTGTTTTTTCATTATATACAGTCAGGTTATTTTCTCATTAAAGCGTAGAATACTACTAGATAGAGAGGAAACAATGAGGTCTGAGAACTGTAAGCACTGTAACACAATATGTAACACGCTTGAAATAACGTTTCACACTCTCTAAAATGGTTGTCTTATTGTGTAGACTCATTTAATCAACAGCAGTTATTTTCAGAATGCTATTGCTACAGTTGAAAGCTGTCAACATTGTTAAATGCATGCATCTTCTTCACGTTGAAATATTTCCTGGTCCAAATGAAACAAATGGGTAAAAGGAGACAGTTTGTGCTGCTAGAAGTACAGTGACAGAATTATGCTTCGGAATAGTATGGTACCCCAGAAACTAAGCACCTGAAGAACTTGATATTACGTAGTGTGTTATATTTTTGCAGGTGCCTCTGATTAACGAGCTTGAATCCGCAATGCACCAGCTGTACAAACAGCGAGCTTCCCGCCTTGTCCAAAGACGACAAGATGATATTAAAGATGAATCTTCGGAGTTTTCAAGCCATTCAAGTCAGTCCATCTTGAAGGTTTTTATTATTCATTAAACAACCTTGTTTACTTAGTATGGCTTAATTTAAATGTAAATGTAAAAATATGACTGTCTTAAACTATCCTTACTCTTGAGATAGGTAGAAGCAAGTTTAGATTAAAAGTTATCTAATCTGTTTTGTTTTAAACTCAAAGCCACTCTGACTCATATGACTTCATCTCTCCTTTCTGTTGCTCTTAACTATATTTTCTCTTTCCTAGCACTGAGAATGTATGCACGGTGGCAGTGGTAGTAGTGGTAGCATGCAACTCCCAATTTTCCTCTAATGTCAGGACTTTTTTTTTTTTAACGTCCTTGAATCTATAAATTTCCTGTAATGTCTACAGTTAACTCTGTACAAAGCCATGAAGCACTGAGCTAGAGTTGACTTCTATCTAATGCTCTATTTTGTAGGCAGCATAAATATTTCATGTCAGACGCTTAACTAGTAAAGCTAAGGAACTGGAAGATACTGGTGACATTGGTAAAATTTGGACTAATACAAAGTGACCCTATATGAAATACAGCTTAAAATTAGCCAGTTAGAATACCTGCTGCTTACTGTGAGCGTGTGGATGAGGGGTTCTCATTGAAGAGTTTTCTTGTGGTGATTACTCTTCAGTATGTAAAACTCTACAAAAGTACAAATGTTAACTTGGATGGAAATACATGTTCCTTGGAGGAGGTTTTATTCAGCATGTTAAACGACGGGTAAAATAACATATTAATAGTAGTTGTCTTTCTGCTTTGGAGAGCTTCCCATTTTTAAAAATGGCTTTCTTGTCTGTCCTATTGCTGACCTAAAATCCTATAATAAAAGCAATTTCCTATTCAGTCACAGTGTGTCCAAAGATGAAGGTTTATTAATACCATTAGATAGGACTTACTAAAGGTGATAAAGCATTAGGGCATCAACAGTTGGCCATCCCCTTAGAGTGTGGTTAGCATACATA
This sequence comes from Burhinus bistriatus, assembly GCA_013397275.1. Lineage (NCBI taxonomy): Eukaryota > Metazoa > Chordata > Aves > Charadriiformes > Burhinidae > Burhinus > Burhinus bistriatus. The sequence continues at coordinate 14,228 of VYXH01005948.1, forward strand.
CTCCTTTTAGGACTTTATCTGGAGCCCCAGGCATCACATGTAGGCCTTAACAGTTTTACCATAAAAATTCTGTTGTGAGAACTAGAAACCTAATGTACTAGAAACAGATTTCCTAAAAGAAGCTTAGAGTGGATTATTTTAGACTGGAATTTAATGCCGGGGTGGGAATAGTTGTTGTTGTCGTCAAGGCTGGGTTTTAGAGAGAGATCTTATTTAGTATCTGGGAGTCTTGAGAATGAATTTCACGGTATCTAGAAATAGTTCAGTTCTGTCCCTCAGATTATCACAGAAACTAGGAATTGATGCCAGCCTTTGATTTGATGTGTGTTGCGGACATAGACAATCTGCTTTTCTTCATACAGTTTCAGAATGCTAAAGGGCTAGAAGTGACTTTAAGTGTGTCTGCCAACTTTAGCTTTATTTCTGCATAAAGTAGCTCAGCTTCAAATAACATTTTAAAAAATTGGACAAATGGTGGCTTCATCTGTATGTTAAGGCTCTTAGTAGTTCTGATATAGAATTGGAATACTGACATAGAACATCATTAATATTTTTAATGATGGATTTGTAAAAAGATTTAGTTAGAACATGTAAATTTACTCCTGAAATTTGGGTAGGCTTTTGTTTAAATTTCAATGTTTATATTTTACTGGGTGGACTTGAGCACTGGCTAACATTCAATCCACTTTTAAAAGTTTACCTGAAAAGGATGAACTGGAAACACTCTTAGGTCTACCTGCTGGTTGCTGATCAGCTTCACTGGTTAGCTGTGTTGTTTTCTATGATCAGGAACATATATAATGAATCACAGCTTAAAAAGAGAAGGGGAGATGATTTATTTTCCTGTAGATCTTGATGTGTTTTTAAACTTTAGGCAATCTAAACCATATAAACTCAGAAAACACTATGACTAGAACTCTGAAATATCATATATTCCTGCTCCATTCACTCTTTTCTGCCTTTCTTTTGTTCCTTTTCTTTTCAAAAGATACATGGTGAACATGTTTATGTAAGGAGCACTTTTTATCTTGAAACATTCAATCTAAGCAAATTCTGTTAAAACTGTTGACTTCTACATAGTTGGGCACTGTTGTGAGAGGGACAAGAGTGAAGTCTGGTGAGAACTATTCGACATTTAAGTGGAGATTTTTCCAAACTCCGCTACTTCCTCTTTTAAGCTTTACACTTGTGAATTCAGGCTTCTGGGTGCATCTTTTTGAGAACTTCGACTTTCTAGGTCAAATTACACTTAGTTTAAAGTAGGTAAAACGCTCTTATGAAACTGCCTACAACACATTTATGCAATCATAGATAAGCATTTTAACTTTCATCAATGTAATTTTACAGATAAAGCACTGATGGCACCAAATCTTGAATCTTTTGGACGAGACAGAGTGATCTATCAAGAACAAGTAAAGCGCCGGACTGCAGAAAGAGAAGCTAGAAGGTAGAGTACTGAGATTTCTTGTCCATTAAGAGTCTTTGCCTGTTTGCAGAATACAATTGTCCTGTGTGAGATACTAACATAAGTAGTAATGTTTGCTCCTTTCCTGCAAAGGCAAGAAAACACTTAAGCTGGTATGCTGGGCAGGGCTATTCTTCTGTATCCCAGCTTAACATGCAAGTGTACAAAACAAGGCACCATTACATGATACTGATTTTTAAATCACTAAAAGAAAGCATAGTAAATCCATTCCATATCTATATGGTCTCTGCTGGATTCTCTTCCTTCCGTTGTTTGAAGGAGCAACGTAGTGGATTGTTTGAGGTGGTGACGTAGTGAAAGGTTTTTTTCAACCTGGATTTCCTTGCATTAAAAATTATGACAAGCTTAGGCAGTTCTGTTTCTGGGGTGGGGGGGAAGTAATAGCTGTTTTTATACTGCCGATAATTTTCAGAGCTCGTCGTAGACAAGCAAGAGAGCAAACTGGGAAGATGGCAGATCACCTTGAAGGCCTTTCCAGCGATGATGAGGAAACTTCAACGGATATTACAAACTTCAACATGGAGCGAGGTTAGAAAAGCTACTGAAGCTTTATGTAACAAAATATAGAACGTTTGGCAGAAAAAAAAATTGATCCAAATGCAGCCCTGTCCATATATTTCATTGTATTTTGGAGAAAGTTTAGAAACTGTTCCTTGCTGGATCATCAACGTGACCAAAATGGTCTCTTTTGCCAACCTGTTGTGCAGCTTGCAGCTAACTAAACACCCCATCCTTAGTGAGATTCTTTTTAATTCAAACGTTCTTTTGCTAACTTTGCTAAGATAAGTGATCTAGATTAAAAATTCAGTGCGGCTGAATTCCTCTTTGTAACTTGGCACTTATATGTGTACAAAAACCTTTTGTAGGAGTTTCATTGTGTTCTGAGTAAGCATAGTGTTTCTAAAGCTTTTTTTTTTTTTGTCGTTTGTAGGTCTCGTGTTAGTCCAGAATCAGCAGTGAGCTATATGGAACAGAGGGATGCACTTTGGACTTGCTAACCTTATTTGTAGCATCTCTTCTTGATCCCAGTGTGAAAAGTCATATGCTTATATGACGTAATCTCATGTTCCATCAGCTCTGTCTCTACCTGCTGTGTGTACTAGTTATGTTAGTTGTGTGCAGGTTATTATTATAACTGAACATTTAAAACAGTGGCTGCAGCAAAAATGAGTGATTAAAATGAAACTAACCCTGGGAAGTAGAAAAGATGAAGGGAGAATAATACATTCTCTGCAGTCCAAAACTACTTCTCTATATTGGTCCTGTAAATACAAAAAAAAAAAGTAAGGAAGATGCTAAGGAATTGTCATGGTTGCCCAGTGCTAACAGCCGTGTTATGTTCAGCAGTTTAGTATGGTGTCTGCCAGAACCCACTCTGTCTGAAGGGCCAATTCAGTCAGCTGATCTGAGATGCCCTCCTGTACTTGCACTTGGGTGAGCGAAGTTGTAGAATAATTTGGGTTGGAAGGGACCTGGAGATCAGCTATTCCAAATGCCCATGCAGAGTAAGGCCAGCTTTGAAGTTAGATCCATGCTGTTCTCTTACCTCTGTGAATACAGCCCAATTCATCAGCAGTCCAATGTCTGGTAACTGAAACTCATTTTAAGAAATGTTTAAAGCAAGACCTATTATAAAACAGTATATCAGATAGTACTCATGTACTCATGTTTTTATTGCTTTGTATATTTGAGGTAGAAGTAAGAGAACTTATAAAGGTGATGATTTTTTTGGTTGTGTTCATAGGAGTTAGCTTAGGCCAGTGAGCATCAAGGTCCGTCTTGAAAGAGGTATTACAGGTGATTAACTTAGTACTATTTTTCTCCCCCACCAGATCGTATATTGAAAGAATCCAGCAAAGTATTTGAAGATGTTTTGGAAAGCTTTTACTCAATTGATTGTATTAAGTCACAGTTTGAAGCTTGGCGCTCAAAGTATTTTGCTTCTTATAAAGATGCTTATATTGGCCTCTGTTTACCAAAGCTGTTTAACCCTTTAATCAGACTTCAGCTGCTTATCTGGACTCCTTTGGAGGTAAGGTCCTGTGCAAGCAACTTCTATGTAAGCTTCTATACAGTGGTTCTTTCACAATTCTGCAGAGCAAAGTGAATTGTGCCTTTGATGTGTGCTTCTTGTACATGCACGTTCTAGGCGTGAAGTTTAAAATAGGCACCTCTCTTGGGGTGAAGCTTTTCTGGGGAGTTTCTGGACTGTTGTCCTCTGGGTTGCCAGCAGGCCAAAGTTCAATTCGTCCCATGCTAGTACCTTTTCAGTGAGTGGGGTAGAGTGGTGTAGACCAAAAAGCCAAACAGCTTCTTAAATAACACATTTAGGTTTTAAAATACTTAAGAGAAAATTGTGATTCTAGAGATGTTGTTTCTTCAGAAGTGGAACTAAGAAGCTTGGTTTTATGTTGATTTACAACCTGTGTTATATGTCTGTCTTTCTCTCGCCTACCTCTTCAGACCCTGTAGAACTCTGGCTGGCAATTTTGCAAGTCTTCCTCATAGTACTCATTGCCCAGTTACTAGGTAGGGAACATGAGAAAAGCAGGACAACATTGTTGCAGCCCAGTATCCCTGGCACATGTTCATTGTCCAGCCTGCACATGTGCTGACATGTGTAGCTAGCAGGACAAACAGTTCAGGTAGCTTTTGACTCCCACTCTCTTCTTCCTACCAGTGAAAGCTCTTGTAAGGTATTTCTGTTGCAGTACTGGTAGGAACTTTTTTCTGCCATGTTGGCTTTTACTGGAGAATGTGAGTGGCTCAAGGCACAGAGTAATTGCAATTGCATAAGCTCACTTTTTTTTTTTTTTTTAGGAAACTAGGCTATTAAGGCAGATTGTCTTCTCCCCTTTCAAAACTTTGCTAATCTACAGCACCATCTGCAGATGTGTCAGCCTATCTCACAAATGACTGAATCTCTCCTTTTTTCGGAAGTGGTTTTTTTTTCTTGATGACTTATAGGATATTTGTCAAAGGGGATCTTCTGTCACCTCTGCTCTGATTGCAGAGGAAGGGAAGCAAGAGTCGAGCTTTGGAGAGCATTCAGAGTATTTAATTTGAATAAATGAGGGAAAAATCTATAAAAGGTGTCCTCGTTAAATTTAAAAGTTTTTGTAAATTATCCCTTCCCCCATGCTATTTCTATGTGAGTTCTCAGGCTGGCAAAACAAAACTCAAATTAGTTGGGAGATGTGGTACAGAATTCTCAAATTTTAATTGTTTTCACTACTCTATGTTACTGGTCCTGTTAAGCATTTTGTTAAGTGAGAAAAATTAGAAGGCATTCACAAAAGGCGGTTTTTCATACAGAAAACATAATTTTATAATGCAGCACAAATTACCTATACTTCTCACTTTTACCCTAATCTGTGGGCTTTTATTTGGCTCAGGTGTAATTAGAAGTTAAAATCTGTAGGGTAGCAGCTGCCAAAAAAAAGCAGTCTTACTTCCATCATTTTCACTTTCACTAGATCTAGTGATTGTGTGGTTGTAGAATAAATTGGTTCATTTGGCTGATTTATGGAAAATTGACCTTGCTCCCCATCCTTTCTCAGGTTTTAGTTGGGTTGGGTTGTCCATATATATACTAATCTGACTGTGATGGCACAATTATTAGTGTCCAGGCAAAGAGACAGCATGTTTTCTTCATTTCTCAGGAATCAAGCTTGCCTATGTTTCTGAAGGAAATAGTATCACTGTTTTAGAAGTAGGAGAGCCAAAGCAGGAGGTGAAATAACTTGCCCATCCTTGTGCCAGGTTAAGAGACTATTTGGTCTTGAGGCAGTATATCTTGGGGTTTTTTATTGCTTCCAGTGCAGATGAGTCCCTGACACATACACAAAAAGGACTAGATTGTTGAGCTGTTGTTGTGCTCAGTTGCTGCTTACCCTGTCTGCTTAGCACACTTTGTAGACTGTTTTAAAGTAGTTTTGTTCTGATTTGTGAGTGTATTATACTTGCATATATAATAGTTTTGGGTTTTTTTTAATGCGTTGACTTCAAATCTCTGTTTAGAAATCTAACCTCAATTTCTTTTTTTTTATTAGGGCAAATGTCGAGATTTTGAGACTATGTTGTGGTTTGAGTCATTGCTGTTCTATGGCTGTGAAGAACAGGAGCAAGTGAAAGATGATGCTGATATTTCACTATTGCCTACCATTGTAGAGAGAGTTGTTCTTCCTAAATTAACAGGTACAGTCTTAGAAAGAAAACGGGGGAAAGGGGGTGTGCGTGGAAGCTGGTGCTTGTTTGTGCTTTTAGATTTTACTGTTTTGTAAATTATTGTCTGGCTGTCTTAGTACCTGTATTTGAGTATTTGCAAAGTGAAGTAATTCTTCAATCTCTTGCAGTGATTTCTGAAAATATATGGGATCCTTTTTCTACAACACAAACATCTAGAATGGTAGCAATTGTACAGAAGTTAGTAGATGGTTATCCTTCAGTGGTGAATGCAGAAAACAAAAATACACAAGTAAGTTGTTTTTTCTGAAATACCTTGGATAAGTTAAGGAATTTGAATATATTTTTAATACACTATATTGGAGAACACAGCATGCATAGTGAGGATCAAGAAGGAGAATTTTGCAGTTATTTGATGCTCTGCAGCCTAGTTATGGAGAGTCAAGTACGGTGATAAATTAGGAGAAGGAACTCAGTGAAGTCTGCCCAAAATAGATGCTAGATATAAAAAGAGGTACCAAATGTACTAAGACTTTTTCGTCTGCAGTTTTGCTTTAAGAGTCAGCTGCAAATAGTCAGGCTTTTCTTTTTTAGATCTTTGTAACCTTTTCAAATGTATTGCCTTGAAATTTGATTGTTTTACTTATCTTCTATGAATACAAGATATGATGTCATGAGTTCAGGTGCCGTAGCTAATGCAATGTATGCATTGCCCTTAGAATAATGGGAGATAGGCCAAAGTGCATGGGTATGGGAAAGTTCGCAGAATATTAAGAACGACAAAACCCTGACTTCACAGTAGCTAATTGTGTAGCCAAGCTTAACCAGGAAGTAATTCCATTTCCCTCAGTTTTTATTGAAAGCATCAAATTTCAGCTCTGTGAATTATTATAAGCTTCTCTAAGACTTTATTTATATGTGTGCTTAAGTATGTATGCCTTTTACTACTAGGGTCACAGATGTTTTTTGTTGCTTTGAAAATCAGTTTCTGCATGGTTAACTACTAAGCAGTGCTTTGGATGCTTTTTTAAAAAAAATAAAAAATATCTGTTTCAGATGCTTTTAAAGGCGTTGTTGCTAAGAATGAGGAGAACACTAGATGATGATGTATTCATGCCCTTATATCCAAAAAAGTAAGTCTGCTTTCAACTGTGGTGTTAGACCTATTAGCAAGTTGGTGTCTTCTGTCCGTAGTTGACAGGGGTTTTTTCCCAGTATGGTTCACTGGCTGGATACAGGAGATCTTCTGTTATCATACTGTGAGGATTTAGCAGAGACAGGCAGGATGGAAGGGAATATTTATAGAAATGAACTGTGTGTGGGAAGGAGGAAGCCAGCATACTCCAGACAGAGGTGGTCTTGGTTGCTCATTAAAGAAATCTCTTACTTTCCAGCATCTTAGAAAACAAGAACTCTGGTCCATATTTGTTTTTCCAACGTCAGTTTTGGTCCTCTGTTAAGGTAAGTCAGTAAATACATCTGGTAAATCTTTGGTCTAGACAGTGTAGTAATAAAATCCTCTTCAAATATGTGGAAATGGTAGATGAAAACTGCTTTAACTTTAGTTGAAAGAACTCTAAATTACGATTCTTAGTCTTTGATAATGCACTGTGCCCTCTTCAAAAGATAGACAAGTGAAAGCACCATCCTTTTAACTTGGGCGTTGTGGGTTTATGTAGCCTACTCAACCCTTTTTTTTTCTTTTTTTTTTTTTTAATGTGAGAATAAAATATGATGCTTTTATTTCACTTACGTGGAATGAGAGAGCTTGGGTTGTGGTTTTCTTTTTTTTAATATATATAGGGCAAGAATCTTCACGAAAATAACTTGGCCCCTTTTGGAAAGCTCACTGCTATTTGTAAAGTGTAAGAGCATTTGTTATCTTAGTTTAATTGAAATGATAAAGAGCATGACAGAAAAAGTCTCCATGTGTGGAATGTGCAATGTAGAGTTTGCAGTGGTCTGTAAGAAGCTATGATTGATGTAGTTCATTTCCAATAAAAGGCTGTGAAGAAAACTAACTTTCAACTAATCAGGAATTAAAGTATGAGACCCATGTCGATTGACCTGCTGATCTCCATGATCATGCAAACAAAACTCTTATCTGGATTTTTCTATTTAAATTGCAGCAGTGAGGGAGACTGTATTCTGAACTGGTTGGCAATCGCTTCATTTAAATATTTGGCACTGAATTCTTTCACTTTGAAATAAAAGTCAACTTCTTAAATGCTGTCTAGAGCAAAAAATGCACAAAGCTCTTTTAATAAAATGCTTTTGTTAAAGTGAAACAGGTTGCTTGTTTAGGGCTTGTGTCTCTTTTAAGAGTGAGATTGTTTCTGCTAGTATCTGTCGGAGCCTGGGCAGTTTAGAATTATGCATGCTGTTACCATTGTTTTATTTTAGGGAAGCATTAAAAATACAGTTCTCTTGCGCTAGCAAGTCAGTTATAGCATCACAGACGAGCAGAAATAGAAGCTAGGAGGCAAGCACTCGTTTACTGTTTCCTGATGATCCATCTCAACAGTAAACTGCTGGCTGCGTTCATTTGTATGAGCCTGGCAGCAATTCTCCACAGGCCATACGCCAGTGGGGAATAACAGCTGTACAGTTGGCTTAGCCAGCACTCCCCCGTGACACTTTCTGTGTCTTTTGTGTCACCGTGCCTTGGAAATAAGGGTATGCTGACAGCATAGCTGGGGATTTCATTGACAAGGGGGCTGTGAATTTGCCCCCGTGTGGCATATGCTAGGCCTCACCTGGCTTGACATTGGCATCAAATTCAGAGAAGATGGCTTAAAACTTTAATTCTTTTTTCTGATTTATTGTGCAAAACATGAGCAAAGTTGTGGTGGGGGGTGTTGTATGAGAATTCATAACACTCTAAGCAGGTACTTTATGGATTCTGAATAGTTTTGAAACTAACAGAAGGCATATTTCCACTGCTCACCTTGGCCATCCTGTTGCATTTGGAGAGTGTTTGATCAGCTTCCTGGTTTCACTACGTTTTTAGATACTTATTTTCCCTGTGTTGTATTTTCAGTTATTAGGAAACTTTCTCCAGTGGTATGGAATCCTTTCAAATAAAACTCTCCAGGAACTGTCAATAGATGGTCTGCTAAATAGATACATTCTTATGGCTTTTCAAAACTCTGAGTATGGAGAGGACAGCATTAAGAAAGCTCAAAGTGTAAGTAAAATCAAACAATGTTTTAAATCACTTGAAACTTGTGAGTTAAGGCAAAGTGTAGTTAAAACTCAAGGTTACCTATAAAATCTTGGCTTTGATATATCAATATTGTAATGTCAATGAAAAAAATAGATTTTTGTTTTTCCTTTTTTTTTTTTAAATACACAAACTTGTATATAGTATAGGTATGGTGTAGGTTTCAGTGTTTTACTGCCTGAATTTTGGAACACCTCCCTCCCCGCCACCAGTTTCACTCAGTTGGACCTGGTCACTGCAGTCTTACCTGGCAGACTTTGCGCATCATGTTACATAGCTTTTAAAATTTTGTTTAACTTTCTTTTTCCTGTTATGTCTAGGTAATTGCTTGCTTTCCTAAACAGTGGTTCACTAATCTAAAAGGAGACAAGACTATTTCTCAGTTAGAAAACTTCTGTAGATACCTTGTTCATCTGGCTGATACAATTTATAGAAACAGCATTGGTTGCTCTGATGTAGAGAAGAGAAATGCAAGGTAACTTACTCTGAGTTAATGCAATTCTTGCACTGCAAATCTTGTGCTTTGTGTTATTTTGCTGATGCATGCAAACATGGGTAAATGTCTCCATACTGCTGCGTGTCTTTTGAACCAATTTTGAATTCAAACTTTAAAAATATTATGGTATGGTAGATGGGGAGATTTTTAAGGTGTCCAAAGACAGCAACTGCCGAAATCTTGAAACATTTGTAATGCATTTTGCATTACTGCTTAGTGTCCCTGATTCTAGCAGATTTTTTACTTACTGGTTTTTGGCCTTTTGAGGCAGATTCTTGCATAATGACTTCTAAATTACAAATTGTGCTTTTGTATACAGTATGAAAGTTATGGCTTTATTTACACAACCAACTGGACGAACATGTTTTCCCCTAGATCGAAGAGTCATTTTATTTGTGTCTGATAACTAGCATAATTAAAAGTTTGGATTAGATGCATAAATGTTACTGCTGGCCAAGTAACCTGAAATGCTATGGGTGTATCACTTTAAGCAATGATAAACTTAAAAAACAAATTGTTGCACTGATACACAGGAATATAATAAGACTGGAGGATTGTTTACTCCGGTGCTGTTGCATGAGAAGGAGAGGTTTCAAGGTCAACAGTTCAGTTATTCCAGCAAACCTGAAACTTGGAAAGATGAACCCTTGCTAACTGCATTAGACATTCTTGATAGTTGAACTTGATTGAGCCATTGTTGAGTTACCCTTCAATTATTGAGGCTCTCCAGGGGATTAGATCCTTCTCCTTTTTTTGATCTTGTGCATAGCACTGAAACATAAAGACAGAAATTTCCCTTAAACCATAGCAGAAAAGTCTTGGTTAAGAGGTGTTGTTTTGTTTGATTTTTTTTCTGGTAGCAGTATTTTTTACAGTTACTGTGTTGGTTATTAGACACTTTTCTGTCTTTAGAGCCACTTTTGGCTGTGGCACATGAATCATCTAATTTTCAGGGAACAGCAAGCTTTGTGCCACACTGGGTTGTGCTCAAACAACTTTTTATCCACTCTCAGGTTATGCCTCAGAACTTTGTGTCCAAAATATAATAGCAATGTCACATACCAATTGAAGTTTCCCCATGATTCAATTTCAAAGTAGACTCATTACTTCTCCTTTTCTAAAACCAAAATGCCTAGCCTAGCATGATACTGGAATTGAAATGAAGGAGTTGAGAGAGAATCCAGTAGATATTAAACTTGCTCTCTTTTGGTAGCCTGTTTCTAAATTTGAAAGAACTTTCTTTACCAGCTGAAATGATAACTTGGTAGAACTTTGTATTGGAAGAGAAACATCCAATTAATCCTTTTTTTCATAGTGAGTTCTAATTTAATTTCTATCTTCTGTCCTCCTGCTTTTCCCAGGCATTTAATGAATCTGTTGCCATTGCCCCCCTTAAGCAGATAAGTCTGCAGCAGAAGTATTACTTCTTATCACCGAAGAATGTTGCGTCTTTTCATATAAAACCTAGTACAGTTGTTTGAAACAAAAATGCATTAATTTCTGCTGAGAGGGAAGTGTATCCTTACCTATGTCTGTTGGTTCTAGTTTTCCAAATGTTGGATGTTTTTTCACAAATCAGCTAGATTCATTTTTAGGATTAATTTTGAACTTCTAGTATTTTTTGTGAGACTGGTCTAAATTTCATGTCCATCCTCCTAGCAAGATACCACAATTGTTCTTGACAGCTGAAGAAGTACAGTCCTCCTAGCAGTTTGTTCCCTCTAAGCTTCCTAGATTTACCTGAATTGTAATGCAGTTCATTGGTGGCAAGCTTCATACCTTTTTAAGGCATGCATTAAAGCATACTTGCTGCCTGGATTTTTTTTTTTTTTTTTTTTTTTTTTGCCTTACACATTAGTTACCAAGAGAGCTGTGACTCATTGCACGGTACCATAAGTAATCCAAGATTTTTTTCTTGAAATTATGCTGCATCTAGTATTAAACCATATTGTATGATTAATTCCTACTCCCAAAATACATTTTTCAATTTCACGACAAAGCTGATAACCAACTTATTTCATCAGACGAAGCAAGTGGAGGAGAAGATGTTGTAAAATTATCTGAAACTCATTTGCTATATGGATTCATAATGTAGTCTTCTGTTGAAATATTAATACTTGTACATGAATGTTCCATTCCTGTATTGACTTCTCCTTTCTCTTTTTTAGGGAGCATATAAAGCAGATCATAAAGCTTCTAGCGAGTATCCGAGCACTGGATCATGCTGTGACAGTTGCAAATGATCACAACGTAAAAGAGTTAAAGATTTTAATAGAAGGAAAATAGACTTTTCCAACAACTCATTTTGAGCTTTAAAACCATTCCTGATGTGTAATTTATGTACATATGTAAAGTTTCTTAAACTGTAAAGTATTGATCTTTGTTTTAATACAAAGCGCATTCTTCTATACAGCATCCTGAAAAAAAAAAAGACTTCTTTGAAAACAAAAATGGAATCCCAAGATTGTCATCTTTCCAGAAATCAGATTTTCCTTAAAGTTTCTCAAAATCTTGTTTACAAAAATATTTTGTACCCATGATTAGTAGTCATCTACTCCTGTTAATTGTTCCATGGTTAACTGGAATGTGTATAATATATTATGTGTGATACAATGTATGCATATATTTATACCACCATGTTGCTTTCGCACTGGATATAGAGATCTTGTACTGTTGGAATAAGCTTTTCATTTGCTAAAAAATACTTATTTTGACAATAAAATGATCATATTATTGGTCAAAAGGGCTGGCAAAACATTTAAATAGGTGAATATGGTTTGAGCTAAAGAATAGACATTTTCAAATGGAACCTGAACTTTAAAAAGCAGCTGTGCTGCACTCAAATTGGAATAGCTACAAAATTATTTGCATTCAGAATATGGAATTCTTAAGGCTGTTCTTAGAAACAAAACAGAAAGGAAAACCCAAATCAATGCTTTTTTTTTTTTTTTAATACAGCCATACAATGGGAACTTGTGATTATTGCACAAGTATACATGGCAGCACTTCCTAAGCCCCAAACACCTTTCATTTTGTAGGAATAGTAGTTTACGCACGAACTCTGGACCATCGTTCCATGTGTAAGTTGGTTAAATTCACTGTTTGTGTCTTTTTTTTTTTTNNNGTTTAAATTCACTTTTTTTTTTTTTTTTTTTTTTTTTTTTTTTTGTAACTTCATACCTGGAACCTGTTTCTTCTGATTGGTATGGCTAAAGATGTCAAACAAAATGAAGGTGAAGAAAATTTTAGATCCTATGATTTGAAGTATTTATATTGCAGTAAATATTCAAGTGTTACACTTCCCACTAAATACCATCTAAGAATAGTCTTGCAAAACAAAGCATTTAATTTAGATGTAAATTAAAAAGAAAACACTTTAAAAATCTAGTAACTTGATCTTGGAGTCCAAGGCATGGGAACAGCTGTAATAGCCTTGGATTAAGAGCTATTTCCAGGTGTGCCCTACTTTTTGAGGGAACTGTAGCAATAAATTGGCGTACTGAATAACATAAGAAATCATTGTATTTTATGCTCATGTCATGTGGTATAAATGAGTATATTAAAAATGTATGATTTGTAACATGCACACTTCATTTGGACACTGAACAATTGTTTTATCTGAACTGTTGGGATTGATGGAGTACATTCAGAAACATCTGCTTTTAAAAATTGTTTAAATAAACTGGTCTGTCAAGGAGCTGTTGCAGTGCAAGTTGGTAAGCTTTATTCCTAAAGGAATATGTGTAAGGGCTGACTCTATTTCGTCCTTAGAAGGTGGATATTTGGAGTGAACAAAACTGGCTTTACTTTGAAAAAGCAATAGGATAAACAGTGAATTTTGTTTTGTTTTTTATGAGGAGAAACAATACCGTACAGGGACTTTTCTGCATCTTAACATATGCCTGCCTTCTAGTCACAGGAACTCCAGGGGTGAGGATGCATAGTTCAGACACCTTTTGTGTAGTCTAGTTTGGCTACTTTTTCTAGTCTAGCCACTGCAGTATAAAGCTCAGTGAAGGGTAACTTCCCGGCTTTAGGATGAAGTCTTTAACACAGACTTTTATGGTACGACAAATGTACTGCTAGTATTCAGAATAGCTGCTACCCTTATGTCTGTGATGGGGGGAGGTATATTCTGTGGACAGAATAAAATTTGCTCAAGCAGTTCTCAGACCTGTACTGCTCACTTAGGCTGGTTGTCCAACTGGATAGTTAGTGTTTGTGTTTGCAAATGAATGTAAACAGCTAATATTACTGCAGGGGTGAAAATGTACTTTATTTCTATTTGGGTATTTTAAACAATGGAATTGCTTCAACTGAAATTGCTGAAACAATTGCAAAAATTTAGAAGCCTGTCCTCTCTGAATATATTCACATAAGTGCACATTGTGTAGTGTCAAATTCATTCAGAATCACTAACAACCTCAAATGCCAAAGCTTTTCTTTTCTACGTACAGAACTTTGCCATCTAATACTGAAGCCACCAGGTGCCACATTCAAAGATTTCAACGCTGGAAAATAAGGAAAGTACTTGACCAGGAGGTGTCAGTTTGGATTTTCAATTACAAAATTTTTCAAACACTGCGGGTAATAAAGCTAGAGAGTGCAGGAAAAGGGTTGGAGTCAACTATTTGCTTTTGATGCCAGGTGCCTCTGTTGAAAAATGTGGGCTGTTCACAAAAGTTGGTCAACAGTAATCCATCTGCTCTGAAAGCCCTCTTCAGCCTTGCTCTGCTGTCCACCCAGTCTCCCTGCGGTGAGGCTGGGCTAATAAAACAACAGTAACTGGACTTGGTTTTGGAAATCATGTTTATTCATGCTCTCTACTGCCTCTCTGGGAAGAATACTTGTAATGAGTCATTCCCTCACTCTCTGTGGCTGTAGTTCAGGGAGGAGAAAAGCTGTAGGTTCGAGTCATCGGCTATCATCTCAAACTTTCCTTTTCTTCTAACAGTATATATAGACAGAGATATAAAACACTACAAAACTTAAATGCAGGTTTGTAACTGCAGTTTCAGTAGGTGTGCACGCTGCTAATGGAGCTCCAGACTAGTGGAGCAGCAAAGCTCAAGACATTAAAAATACAAGCATTTTGCTCCAATTCGGATTGTGACTAGGACTGTAAAGGAGGGAATGAAGAGAATATCTTCCTTGTAACCTCATTATAAATTAGAGCTACAGAGAAATTTTTTTCAAGGTAGCGTGTAGTCGTTTTCCTAATTAACTGCTGCGGAAGACCAGCTATTCATATTCCACTTAGCCCATCCTCCCTCTGCTGCGAGGACACCATGTGGCTATGCTATCTAAGCCCTTGCACACTCGAGGAGATTCTCCTTCCTATCCCCCTACAATGTCACATTTGGAGAATGATAGCATGAAGAAACTTGCAGCAAAGTATACTTATGGGTGATAAGTAATCTAACTTCTCTTTTTGGGCAGCATGGTGCCTCTCCTATGTATAAATGGTTAGAATTGTATAGGCACTTAAAGATTTTATGTAAATAATGTTACCCGATTTTATTTATAAACAAAATAACCACTTTCACTTCTACTACTTCACCCGTATCTCATTTATTGATGCAAATTAAATGCTAGTAGCAAAGTGGTCATACTTTATGTAATGACCTTTAAACAATGTTACACAAGTGCTGCTTGGTTGAGGTATAATTTGAGGACAACCGTTTTAACATTACTCTCCCACAGTTTACCATGTGTATCTCACTGTTCACTATCAAAATTAACAAATAATTATAACATGTTAAGAGACTGATGTCCTAGATGATGATGAAATCCCATGTGAGAAGGTACCAACACATTAAGTGACATGGCAATCTTACTCCTGCTCAGAACTCTGCACGGACTCTTGAGAAAGCCTAGTAACCTGTTTAGTAGCTAGCGTGGTTTAGGAAAAGGAAAGATGGAGAACATGTAAGAAAAGATTGCATGTAAAATTGTCAGTCATTGACATTTTTATGAACAGGATAATATCTTACAGAATTATTACAGTTATTTATTATAATTATTATGCAGTTATGGATGATTACAGTTATTACAGAATTACCTTTATCCTAAAGGTCACCAATAGCAAAGAGAAAACCTTGTCCTTTACTATAAAGGAAAACAAAATGAAATCAGAAATGTGAAATGGAGAAGTTTGAGGAAAAATTGTGCAGATACAGGGAGCCACGTGATGCCTCTTTCTCTTCCTTTCAGAAACACCTCATTTTCTGCAAAAGTTTGCTGATCTCTGGTTCTGCTTTCAGTTCACCCTAAGTTACTCTACGAAAAAGGCATTTTTTTTTAGAAAGAACCTTTAGAAAGGGGTACGCCCCTACAGTTTTGATGCAGTGTACAGCTTTCATAGAATGACTTGGTGAGGTTTATTTTAACAGGCTGAACTGTCCTCTGATGCGTGGTGGTGCTTAAAGGCAGTATCCCTGTCATCTTAGGTTTATTAGTTGCCCAGTGAAAATTAAACGTCCTGTGATCAGTGCTCTAAAAGGAAATAACAATACCTGTGGTCTGCCCGTTAGCTTTACCAGTGAAGTCACAAGCAAACCATTCCTGCAAGTGTTAGTAGTGGCGTATACAGAAAAGAGAACTCTGAGGAGGCTTCAAAAATGGTTGTTGCAAGGAGGGAGGATGGTTGTGGTTTTTTGAGAAACGCACACACGACCAACAGGATGGATCAGAGTTGAGCGGTTTTGCCTTGCATGGGGTACTGCAAACATCAAACTTTGGTAGCCTTACAATTGTTCATTGAATCAATCTGTCTGCACCATGACATAATGTAGGATTTTTTGTCCAAGAGTACTTAATTTCTGTATATAACCAAAACTCTTGCCCTAAATATGCAGAAATAAATGAATGGGGATAAAATAATTGCATGGAGACAATAATACAAGGGCTTGCAATTTAAGGCTCTGCTCCAAACACTGACTTAAGCATATGGTTTTGTTCAAGTATGTGAACTGTTCCACTGACACCACTTACATCACTTTTGTGCTTTATGTGCATAGTCAGGTGTTTTCATAGAGCAAAGACCTGGAGGGAAGCACAGATGTATCTCCAATGTTTGGTGTAGTATTTTTCGTACATGCTTAAGGCCAAATTTTCATAGCCTAGATTTCATACAATTTCCTGAGTATTGCCTATTTACTGTCTTAAGACTTTAGTGATACCTAGCTAATGGAAAACATTAACTGGGATGTGGGTTGCGTGATTATGGGCCTCACACACCCTGGGGACATGTGGCTTAAAATCATTGGATTGTGCTTAAACTACATATTGCCATTTTACCCAAACGCTCCCATCAGGATAAGATAGTCATTGAACTAAAGATACTAAAATTATAATGTACACACATGGTTACTACCTCAAGGAGCTAGCAGTGTACAGAAGAACCTGCATCTGCAAACAAGTGGTGGATAGAGCAAACTCCACTTGAACGATTTAATGAGCAGTAGGAGTTTCCAGGAGTAAGGCCTATGATTACTGCTAGGAAGGATATGCAAACTAAATATAATTTCCAAATTTACATTTGTTTGCTGTTGACGTGCCAATTTAGCGCTGTACAGCCCCACAGATGACCCTGAGAAAATGGTGGTTCGAACACTTAGTGGGAATGGGCAAAACAGCGGGTGGCCTTGCTGCCAGTGGTGGACATGCCAGAGCCTGGCAGCCCTGGGCTGCTGCTGCCGCCGCCACAGAGAGAAGTGGGCTGTGCAAGGCTGCTGATACTGCCAAGGCCGAGGCTCGCTCTCTCCCTGTTTTTTACCATTGCTGGTTTTTGCACTCCTCCTCACGGTTTTGCAGCAGGATCTGCAGGCTCAGAAACCTTCCTGTCCCCCTTTCAGGCATCCTAATTCTGCCTTTACATCTGTCTTCCCTGTGACAGGCGCAGCATGGCCTGGAGCTTCCTCAGCTTTTTGAAACCAAAGGCAAATGTTGCCCGAGTTGCCGAGAAGCCTTGAGCCAACTCTTTTTTCAGATAGCAAAGAAATTTTAAATAAGCTCTGCTCTGAAGCCCAGTGAAGTTGTGGTGGGTTGACCTTGGAGTCAGACGCCCACCCAGACGCTCTCTCACTCTCCCCCTCAACAGGACAGGGTGAGAAAACGGGATGAAAAAAGCTCATGGGTCAAGGTAAAGATTCGGAGATCACTTAACAGCTACCATTAAGGGAAACAGACTCGACTTGGAGAATTAATTTAATTTATTGCCAATTAAAATAGATTTGGATACCAAGAAACAAAGACAATTAATACAATGCCTTCATCCCCTCGCCCCTTTATCCCAGGCTCAACTTCATTTCTTCATTCCCAACTTCTCTACCTCCTCTCTGCTCCCTGAGCTCCAGTTACAGAAGTATGTCTCAACCTTTCTATATATTTGAGGTTGGTGAGATTCTGAAATTCAGTTGGCAGGTGGGGAAAAATTACCCAAACCTTTTATTACACAAAACTGAAGAACAAATTAAACTTTATTTCTAATATGCTTTGCTATATTATCCAGTATATTACACTGGCAATTAGAATCAAATATTCATTCTCCTTTTCCATTAACTTATAAAGCACAGTATTTTCTGAAGTTAACAATAGCTTTATCAAAGTTCCCACTATTGTATAGCAATACATTTTTTACACTCTCAGCTGATGTAAGCTGATACTGGTGGATGAAAAATTGGACATGAGTCGGCAATGTGTGCTTGCAGCCCAGAAAGCCAGTTGTATCTGAGGCCACATAACAAGAAGCGAGGCCAGCAGGTGGAGGAAGGTGATTCTCCTGCTCAGCTCCCCTCCGTGAGACCCCATGTGGAGTAGTGCCTCCAGCTCTGGAGTCCCCAGCACAAGACAGACACAGACCTGTTAGAGTGGGTCCACAGGAGGGACACAAAAATGGGGGCCTCCCATTTGAGAAGGCTGGAGCACTTCTCCTATGAAGAAAGGCTGAGAGAGTTGGGGTTATTCAGCCTGGAGAAGAGAAGGCTCCGTGGAGATCCTACCGCAGCCTTTCAGTCCTTAAAGGGGGCTTATAAGAAAGACAGAGAGAGACTTTTTACCAAGGTCTGTAGTGACAGGACAAGGGGCAATAGTTTTAAACTCAGAGAGGGTAGGTTTAGATCGGACATAAGGAAGATATTATTTACTATGAGGGTGGGGAGACGTTGAAACAGGTTGCCTGGAGAAGCTGTGGATGCCCTGTCATTGGAAGTGTTCAAGGTTAGGCCGGATAGAGCTTTGAGCAACCTGATTGAGTGAAAGATGTCCCTGCCCATGGCAGGGGGGTTGGACTAGATGATTTCTGAAGGTCCCTTCCAAACCAAACCATTCTGTGATTCGATGATTCTATGATTATGTTTTCAACTGATGCACTTCTCCGATGTTTTGAAAAGTCACTAAGCAAATAATGGAGTAGTCCATTTTCAGCTGCATAATAATGATTAGCTATCAGAAAATAATTGTATTACCCTGAGGCAAAATATATGTGTTCATAAGAAAAGAACCACACATGTCATCTCAATCTATTTTATCTGCTGAAAAAAATGTGAATAAACTTGATATGTCAATTGTTTTACACGACAATACTGCTATGTATCATTTTAGCCTTGGGTGTGTCTTGCAAAACAACCTTTAAATTGCTGTCCCTGTATCGTGGTTCAACCCCAGCCAGCAGCTGGAATGACGCAGCCGCTTGCTCACTCCTCCCCACCAGGATGCGGAAGAGAATCAGAAGAGTAAAAGTAAGAAAAACCTTGTGGGTTGAGATAAAGATGGTTTAATAAGTAAAACAACAAAAGCCATGGATGCATGCAAAGCAAAACAAGGAATTAATTCACTACTTCCCATGGGCAGGCAGGTGTTCAGCCATCTCCAGGAAAGCAGGGCTCCATCACACGTAACGGCTACTTGGGAAGACAAACACCATCATTCTGAACATCCCTCCCTTCCTTCTTCTTCCCACAGCTTTATATGCTTAGTGTGACATCACATGGTATGGAATATCCCTTTGGTCAGTTGGGGTCAGCTGTCCCGGCTGTGTCCCCTCCCAACTTCTTGTCTCCTCCCCCAGCATACTCACTGGCGGGGCAATATGAGGAGCAGGAAAGGCCTTGACTGCCTAGCAACAACTAAAACCACCAGTGTGCTATCAAAAGTATTTCTCATCCCAAATCCAGAATATAGCACTATACCAACTGTTAGGAAAAAAGTTAACTATATCCCAGCTGAAACCACAACACCCTTTTAGTGACCTTTATGCATGGATAAAACCAGGACTCAGTAGTTTTGCTTCCACAGCAGCCACATTGCCATTCTTTTATTTTTACATTCTCAACAGTAAAAAAGTTTCATGAGTTTCTTTTTGATGCTGTGCTAGAGATAGTTCAATAACATGTGTCTACCATGAGCAAGTGAGAAATAGCATCAGCTGTAATAAGCTGTTAGCAATTATGTATTCTAGTAATTTCAAAACCCAGGAAACTTTATCTTGAAATAGTCTTCTAAAATACCATACTTTTATTTATCTATAGAACATTTTCACTAGAGTTGTCATAATGCATGGAGGAAGCTGGCCAGCTAAAAATACACAAAGATTACTTACACTGTATTTTACATCACAAATATTTTCTCTGTATTCTCTCCCACCAGTGTACTCCACTCAACTGGTACTTAGCCTACTGTAGGTATGTGGAATAAGACCATAAATATCAAAAGATTATGTATATGATCTACTATTTCTTTAGAATAGACCAGAGCTATTCAGACAATATATATTAAAGATAACCATTTGTGCTTCAATATAACTTTTATAAGAAACAAAAAAAGTCTTTCCATTTTTAATTTTTACCCTTCACAATGGGAACTGATCTTGGATGAGAAGGTAGCCAGAAGAAATGCTACAATCTAAAATGAAAGATGGCCCAGCTCATCTCAGGAGACAGCTATACATCTCACGCTTGCCCGTGCATATTCTTTAGTTCAAACTATAGTCTTAGTGAAGAGTTTCTCCACAGTTTTTCAGGTTTTTTTTCTGCTTCAGCTGTCCACTCAAACTGACCTGACCTCCTGGCCCCAGAGTTATCTGAAGAGCCGCAAAGCCCACTTCTCTCTTGATTTTAACATGTAACTCTCAAATCTGCCTTCTGTAGTCTCCTCAGCAGCTTGCAATGTATCACCGACGCAATACAGTAAAGCTCCTGAGGTACTCCTCCTCCACTTACAGCTTGCACAGGCTGAATGGAAATTTCCAAAGAGATGCTTATGGTCTGTCCTTAAAACTTTTGAAGCCTGTCAGGAAGAGGTAGACTTCAGCTGTGATTCAGTGCTCCCACCGAACCTGAGGCACTCGGTGAGCATCTGCACTGACAGCTTCTCTGCCCATCGCACATTTTGCGCAGCGAGGTTTTCCAGTTTGCACTGCTATTCATGAGCCTACCCCTAAGATTTTTCTCCCTGCTGCACCTGTAACAAATACACAACCTGGACTGGGGCTGACTGTGTTTTAAGATAGCCTCACCGCACATCCATAGCAGATTTTTCAACTTTGAAACCTGCAATCCAGCATTGCCTGAAGACAACGCAAAAGGAGAACTTGTACGGGCTCTCTTCTTACTTTTCCCTAAGGGGCCAGGTTTCCTCAGGCTGAACCCCACCCTGACAGCAGGGCTTGCCCCAAAC
>VYXH01005948.1:38674-110001 GCA_013397275.1 Burhinus bistriatus
CCCCCCTTTTTAAGTCATAGTTGAAGGAGGACACTGAAATGAGAAGTGCAGAAGAGATCTGTGAAGCCTATAGATAGGGTTTTAAAATGTAGTTTGATTTGTATTCTTCAGGAAGTCTGAGCACCTGGTTGCACAGGGTTTCTCAGCGTGTTTTTGACTCTCTTATAGAAAGTTTTCATACCATGGTAGTCAATAACTTTTTGATTAATTCATTCTGATGCCTGTTTGTGGTTTTCTAGCCTAGCTATTCTGAGCATCCAATCAGAAAATGGGAGATTTGATCCACTGACTGAAGTCTGAGTGGGCTTAAAAACCTGCCTTTCAGGAGGACGCTCTGGCTTTGAGACTGTGGAGTAGGCTGCACGAGGAGTGTGTTCTTTAACAAAACTCAGAGTTAGAAATCTGATTTCCAAAGAAGAGTGAAACTTGAGATATATTTCCTTTCTTTGGTATTTGCAATTAGCTCTCCTGTACGTGAGTGTACTCCTTGGCAGTGGCATGGTCTCTTTCTGAGGGACCTGACTGTCCCTGTGTCCTGTGTAAGGTACTTAGCAGTCAGGCCATAGAATCATCTGTACTGGACAGGCTGCATGAACAAGTGCTCTCTTGCATACAACTTAATCCCGCATCTTTAATGTGCGATTAGAACAAGCTGCTGTTAACTGTTAGAGGCCTAGCAATGGGACATGCCAGCATGATTGGCATTATAGCTGTAATTGTATGATGATCCAGGTGGAAAAACAATGAGTGCTTTTCTCCAATTTTAAGACTTTTTTTTTTCTGATACAGTTTCTTCTTACTATGTATTTAAGTAATCTCACTGACTTTGCCAACAGTATTTGAAAGGCATTGTGTAGTATGGATTGGGTTGGGAGTAAGTGTCCAGTCATAAAGGTAGTGAACAGGTTTAGTGAAATCTGTAAAACCGGGGGGGGGAGGAAATGCTGTGAAGATTTGTGGAAAACTTTATTTTAGCATGTATTTAGTACATGTTTAAGTTACTTAAGGAACAATGTAGTAAAAATAATTTATTCCTGAAAGTTATGCTCAAAAAGGACAGTAAGTTAGTAGCTTTTTGTGCTGTGATACACTGCAGGCATCTGCATAAACTTTCTTCTATAAAAATTAAAAAACATAGTGAAGTTCCTGCACTCTTCTATGCCTCATGTTGTTAGCAAACAGAGGAAGTGGAACCTGAAGGAAGTTTGAAAGCCTCTCTCCTCTTGGGTTCTGTACTTAGTAATAGCACGTTATTAATCTGTAAAGGTTTGTCCCTGGTATTCTAATTGGTAGGTTACAACATAGTAAACATTCATACTTAGCTAGAAGTAGTTACTCTGAGTATTGTTTCCACTTACCTTAACCAGTAAACTTACTCTTTTTCTATCTGGTAAATGGGCATATTTTCCCGATGCGTATTTAGCTGTGGCATTTTGCTTTAATTCCCTCTTTGCACGTAAACTCTTTAGGTACTGAAACATAATTCTTTTGTTAGTGGTTGAAAGATCCACAATCATACCCTTGAACTGACAGTAGAAAAAGCGCAAGAGTTCCCTACCTCGGGATTTTTTTTTTTTCCTCTTTTTCTGCTTGTTGTTTTCTTCTGGTTCTTTTAAATACATGTTTAAAGGAGTACAATTATTAGTGCTTGGGGAAGATTTGTAAAGTACTATTTCTCCGTTTCTCTAGTGGTGCCACAGAAACCAGTGAGAAGGTTCTGGTCTGTAGCCTTACAAACTTCTGGATATTGGTACAAATCTAAAAGCCAAAGTTAATGAAAGACTGGCCCTTGGTGAATATTCTCCAGATGTTTGCAAAATATGTGTGAATAGATAGAAAAACAGTCAGATCAAGTATATATCAATTTAAATCCAGAACAGCATCACTTTAAACTGTCAGAATCTTTTATTATTTGCTGATGGTGCTAACACTTTTTAGACTCTACAAAAATTGACAATACTGATCTCAAACTGTTAGGCATTTTTCAAAAGATTTTCGTAAATACTGCAGATAAAATAAGGTGTTCAGCCTTATTACCCGATCATAGTTCTTACCTGTATGTAGAATGTATATTATAGGCACAACCTAGTGAAATACACTTTACCATTAAAAGAGATTCATGTGGTTCAGTTCTGAGAGCCTTAGTGGTCTTCTGGGGTATCCATGTATAGAAATTTGGAATGGAAATGGGCTAAGAGAAAGGAATGAAAGCTTACTGATCCTTTAAATGTCATCTTAAAGGGAGCACATCTGTCGTTTTGCTGAGGGAAGGATAACAGTATTAACCTTCATCTCCTTTGCATTCAATGAAGCATTGCAAGGTGATTCAGAGGGTTTAGTTAGGCCTCTGTATGAAATGCTATACAACTCGTATGTTGTGTGATTTTTCAGTACGTGTTGTATGTGCACTGAATCTGTTATTCAAGTCTGCAAAATAAGCTGGAAGAAAGGAAGAGTGTCGAAGGGATAATTCACAGAGGTCATTGTTGCATAATTATTCAGTCTTAAGGTCAAAGCAGCCCAAGCCATGCTTCTGCTGGAAGTGTTCTATGTACTGCTTGTAACATGGATTAGCTAATGTTACTGTGGCCAAAACATCTGAGAAATACTTTGCTTGCCTTTATATTTAATACCTCTTTTATTGACTCATTCCTAGTATTGGGTTAGCCCAAGATACTGAAGTCTGAGGGGACCCTGCCAACTTGCTTCTCAAGGCCTTGTAATAGCACTTAGTTTTAAATGTCAGCAGCTTCACTGCTGGTTTGTTTAGAATTTAGTGGGAGGATGTCATAGATCTATTTTTTCCTTATTTGACATACAAAATAGACGGTATATTTATTCTTCGAAATAGGACTCTTTAATGACATATCTTACCTATAGAGATTTCATTGACTGAGCAGGAGGGTGTTCTCTCTCCCTGTTCCTCTCTGATGAGTCATAATGAAATGAGTGGGAAGCTGTCTTTACTCCTGTCGCCTGCGATGAGTAAAGGAGAATGTTCTGTCGTCTGGGAAAATACTGAGCCCTGAGTGGAGACAGCAGGAGCTTCGTGCACATCCTTTGACTTCAATCTTATGGTAAAGCTGAGAAGAGAGCAGGTGTGAACAGGAAGAGGCACGATGCCCACCTTGAGCTTTCTGTAGAGCTAGAAAAAGTAAAAGCTGTAATAACCTGTGTGCCACAGGCATCCTGGTATTCATAGTTATGTTTAGCAATGCTACTCTATCATGAATTCACGTTCCACTTCTTTTTAAAAAGAAAATTCTTCCACAATGCATTCTTGGGGGGGGAGGGGAAGCAGATATGCTATTATCTATCTACAGTAGGTAGGGTATAATAATTTTGAAGAGATTTTAAGTTCATATGGTGCTTGAGGAAACTTAGACACCCAGAAANCTTAACTAGGGAAAGAGACTATTTCAAAATTAATTACTACATTCTGTTTTTCATGATGGGATCCTATAAAATAAGCTTAATATAAATATTTTCCTGTTTTAGATACATATATAAAGGTACAATAATAATAAGAATTAAAATTCTTCAAGCAGTAATTTATCCTCTGGAGAGAGCGTCTATGTTAGAGAGGAAAGGTCAAATACAGGCTGTGGTAGAAACAATTTTTGAATGTATTTTGGTGTAGTATTATATTCATCTGAAGCCAATTTGAAGGGACCAGTGTGAAGGAATTAGGATGCAAAGGCAAACAGGAATTTTACCTTCCTGTCTTTATTACTGTTTTGACTACGTGTCATCTTCCAGACTATGCCTTTTCATTAACAGTGTCTTAAAACACTTAAGAAGCTGCAGGGAAGCAACAGCTGCAGTGGATGCCAAGGGCAGCCGTGCTGGTGGAGGAGGCTGTAACCTGTCCTCCTGTCATCAGGTACCTTTCCTAGGGTTCTGCCAGCATTCACTGTCCTTTCAGGTCTGCTGGGAAGATGTTCTGCTCATTGCTTTCCAGGCATTTTCAACAAAATCACATGGTTTAACAAAGAACATGTATGTTAGCCTAGCAGACTTTGAAAAGTACAAGAACTACAGTAAGAATCTTCCCGGGAGGTCAGTGGAGGCAGTAACTCTTGCCTGGGAGGACTATAACCTCTTTGAATGGCATAATGGATCTGCCAAATTTGGTCCACAGTTCTGGAAATATTAAAAAGATATTACTTATAACAGAATCTGAAGGCTTTTTGCCTCTTAAGGTAAGAGACTATTTTATATCTGTAGCGCAACCCTTTGCATTATTTTAACAAGGGATTTCACTGGCAACAAATACTTCTCTTTATGAATGTTCCCTTTTCAATTCAGTAATTTTTCATTTCTATGGTAGCACGTGTGATAGTAATAGTCTTGGTTTGCCCTACTGGACATCAAGTGAATGATAGTTCTTGCTAATTAAAGGTCTGTTAAGAAGACTAGTTTGCATACTTCTGGAGTTACTCAGACATAATTTAGAAAAACTAATGATTTTCTACATTTCAGATAATTTGGTAGCTTTTTCAGACGGTAGCATGTGTTTAAATTGAAGATTTTGTGAATTGACTTGTACAGGCAAAAATTGCAACAGTTGGCTTTCATGTAAAATAACTATATTTTAATCAAAGCATTCAGTATTAGATGAAAATCTTTGTAGATTATTGGTACTATAAAGTTTTATTTTCAATGGAGAACATGTAACTGGGTCAGAAAGCCCCAGTCTGATGGAAGGGAAATGCTTATAGGCTGTTGCATAGGTCAGCTTTGTTTTCACACTGTTATTTCTCAGTTTGTTTTTTTTTCTCCCTCATTGGTGGTGTTAACTGAAATGATACATTTTGTGAAGTAAATTTGCATAGTACTGAAAAATAGCGTTAAAGCAACCAAGCCTTTTATTTGCTCATCTGTTACAATTATTTTTTTTTTTTTGTTTTTCCAAACAGTGAGGTTTTTCCTGGTGTGTGGTATTTAAGTATAATTGCTAACATCTAGAGATGTCTGGTTTTTTTTCATCGCTGGGTAGAGGCGATTTGTTAATTGGGGATTCTTCCCTGTAGTCTTAAGGTACATGCTGATGGTAACATATGGTAACATATAAATGTCTTTGTGAAATGAATAATAGTACTTCCTAATTTGAACTAGCAAATAGAGTGAGGAAAAAAATTGTCCTATAAATTCAAAGTAAATATCATATGGAGATTTAAATATCAGCTGTTATCCATTTTTCTGTGCATCTATTCATGTCAGCAAAGTGTCAAAAGTAATAAAATGTTTCTTCTGTTGGTTGATTTATAAATGAAAGTGGTGACTCCACTCTGATTTTAATGTCACCTATGTGGTAATATTAAAGTGTTAGCTTTAATTTAAATACCGAAAGTTTAACTGTCCTAATTTGACAAAAAGCTTGAAAATCTCAATCTTAAGATCAAAAACAAACTGTGTAAGAATAGTTAATAATTTTTTCAGATTTTAAACTTTTTAAAGTGACAGTAGGATGAGCTTTTTCTCACCTAACTTATATGAGAAGTCTGGTTTCTGAAGGAACTGCACATGATTTCAGGAGTGTGTCTTTGGTCCCAGCTCAGTGTCCCATGTTCTAGCTGGGAATTGTAGCCACTAACTGATAATGTGTCATCATGGCACCTTGTGAACCAACAAAGAAGAGAACATAACTGTAGAAAACCTAAATGATAACTTTTAATGTGATCTTAGCTTTATAATTCTTAAAATTGCAAAACTAATTTCTACTCTGTAATTAAGCAGAATACATGTTGAACCCAGTTGTCCTGAAGACAAGATTTTTAATGTGCTCCATTTGTGTAACAGCAAGCAGGCTGACATAATCCCTTTAAAATAATGTAATCAGACACCTTTCTTAAATGAGTCGGTGATTGATAAGGTGTGATTATTACAGATGCACACTTGTGATTTAACTTGGAACAAATAAGACGTTAACATTTAAAAATACTATGACCTATTGATTTTTAATAAAGATTGACTTAAAATTACTTTATTCTTTTTCTCTTGACACTGCAAATCAGGCTTGCTGGCTTTCTACAAGAATGCATTGCAACTTGACCTGAAAACCACATTAAAAGTGTTGTGGTTTGGGTTTTTTTTTTTNAAAATAGCGTTAAAGCAACCAAGCCTTTTATTTGCTCATCTGTTACAATTATTTTTTTTTTTTTGTTTTTCCAAACAGTGAGGTTTTTCCTGGTGTGTGGTATTTAAGTATAATTGCTAACATCTAGAGATGTCTGGTTTTTTTTCATCGCTGGGTAGAGGCGATTTGTTAATTGGGGATTCTTCCCTGTAGTCTTAAGGTACATGCTGATGGTAACATATGGTAACATATAAATGTCTTTGTGAAATGAATAATAGTACTTCCTAATTTGAACTAGCAAATAGAGTGAGGAAAAAAATTGTCCTATAAATTCAAAGTAAATATCATATGGAGATTTAAATATCAGCTGTTATCCATTTTTCTGTGCATCTATTCATGTCAGCAAAGTGTCAAAAGTAATAAAATGTTTCTTCTGTTGGTTGATTTATAAATGAAAGTGGTGACTCCACTCTGATTTTAATGTCACCTATGTGGTAATATTAAAGTGTTAGCTTTAATTTAAATACCGAAAGTTTAACTGTCCTAATTTGACAAAAAGCTTGAAAATCTCAATCTTAAGATCAAAAACAAACTGTGTAAGAATAGTTAATAATTTTTTCAGATTTTAAACTTTTTAAAGTGACAGTAGGATGAGCTTTTTCTCACCTAACTTATATGAGAAGTCTGGTTTCTGAAGGAACTGCACATGATTTCAGGAGTGTGTCTTTGGTCCCAGCTCAGTGTCCCATGTTCTAGCTGGGAATTGTAGCCACTAACTGATAATGTGTCATCATGGCACCTTGTGAACCAACAAAGAAGAGAACATAACTGTAGAAAACCTAAATGATAACTTTTAATGTGATCTTAGCTTTATAATTCTTAAAATTGCAAAACTAATTTCTACTCTGTAATTAAGCAGAATACATGTTGAACCCAGTTGTCCTGAAGACAAGATTTTTAATGTGCTCCATTTGTGTAACAGCAAGCAGGCTGACATAATCCCTTTAAAATAATGTAATCAGACACCTTTCTTAAATGAGTCGGTGATTGATAAGGTGTGATTATTACAGATGCACACTTGTGATTTAACTTGGAACAAATAAGACGTTAACATTTAAAAATACTATGACCTATTGATTTTTAATAAAGATTGACTTAAAATTACTTTATTCTTTTTCTCTTGACACTGCAAATCAGGCTTGCTGGCTTTCTACAAGAATGCATTGCAACTTGACCTGAAAACCACATTAAAAGTGTTGTGGTTTGGGTTTTTTTTTTTGTACTGCTAAATAGTGAGTTATTTCTGTTTTAGAAATTAATCAACTTGAATCTAATTAATGCAGTGGGTTAAGCAGAAGCTGCATTTAATTTCCGTTCTGCTTAACATCTGAGCTGATGCAAAGTAATAGAAGAAATACTGCCTCATACTGTTTTGCGTCCATCTTTAGACACAGGCATGTATGCTTGCATTGTCTACTGTTTAGGGCTCCTTTACAGTATAATTTAAAATTTGTTAAGTTCAGTGGATGAAAGTTTGCATTCCAGCTAGTAATGTCTGTCTTTAGAAGTTGCATGTCTTAATTTGTTCTTCTTAGCCAGTGACCGCATTTTACTTTTTTCAGACAACCTTAATTGTGTTTGCTTACTTCCAGCTATTTAAAGATTAATAAATAGAAAAGTCAATTCCTCAAGGAGAAGTAGGTTCATTAATTTGTAGGACTTTGTTTTTCTGAGTGCATGTTTATATTAGCTGCATTTTTTTCCAAGAATTTCATAAATCAAAGTCAAAAGAGTTCTCATGGCTGCAGGCCAACCCACCATTCTGGGAAGAGATGTTCTCATTCATTAGGAATGGTAAAGAGGAAATGAGGAAATGCTCTTGGAAATGCTCTCTCCTTCTGTCAGGATTACCTTAGCCTTCCTGTGGTTTAACTTCTAAGCTGCGGTTCACCCAGTTGGTAGTTTCAGCTATTCATAGAGGAAACTGAAAGTTGGCCTTGCATACTATAAGATATTATAGTGATGGGGTCTTAGCCATATGTTTTTGTAACTTCAGTGGCTCTTGCATATCCAGCTGCATCCAATGACTTTGCATGCTGAATGAAGTGAGAGAGCATAGATCTTCATGAAGCTTACTGCTTTGGTGAATAAGGAGGAGTTAAATGTGATACTTACGGGGACAATCTGGGTGGTTCCAGAGGACTTACGTTGTAACTCACACTGTGTGGTATGGAGTAATATGAAAACCTGCAAGTTTAATTTTGGTATCTTCAGGAATGGGAAATGCCATCTGCAATGGCAGACAGTAATAGATTACACGCTGGCCTGGGTGTTTGGTTTTTTTATCTTCTAGCATCCATAAATGAAAGGCATCCTTGTGGCTAGCACTGGTGGAGGTGCTGGTTCAGGAAATTTTTGTAAATGTTTGGAGGCTAAATGGGCTTTTGTTCTAAACCAGCTGTACAACCACTTGCATGTTTTCATAGCTTTACTGCTTGTTCATGTCAGGGCCCCGAGGACACCACCAGCCCTGTCTGTCCCTGCCAAGTGCCCCTGGGACTTCTCCCACCCAGGAACCCATTTTAGTCCCCTCGGGGCTGTCAGTCCCTGCCCCAGCGATGCTGCAGCAAAGTGCTGGTCTCCAGCTCTCCCCAGCCCTGCCCAGCCTGGACATGGGCCCTGCTGAGCCAGGCTGATGTCCCAGCCCAGCCTGTCCCCATGGCCTGCGTGGCCATCCTGGGGCTGTATCTGGCCCCAGTTATGCCCGCCAGGCCTGACCCTTGCCCACAGACTGACATCCTGGCCTGGCCTCAGCCCATCCCTACGAACGTGCCTGATGTCCTGGGCTGGGGCTGCCCCCAGCCTGCCCTGCCTCCCTCGGGAAGGCCCCCATGGCTACCAGTGCCCTGGCCCCCAAGGAAGATGCCGGTCCCCATGGTGTCCCAACAGTTCAAATAGAAAAAAATGGAAAGGAGCATGGTGTAGCTGTGTCTGGTTCCTGATTTCATCTTGGTTTTCAGAAAACTGAAGTGCCTTTCCTTAATATTGTAGCACTCCTGATCGTGGGAAGTGCTTTATTGTGCATTACCCCAAAAGCAGCCTGAGCACTGCTGCAGTCAACCATCCAAAACATCCCTGCGTGGCACGGGTTGGTGTTGCTGCGGTAGGGAAGAGGCAGCAATGCCATGCTGTGGAGTTGCTCCCTTTTATGCTATCAGTGCTACTTCTGTGACTGCTTTCTTTTTAGCTCTGTTTCTTCAGGCAAAGGAGGTTTATGTGGTAACCATTTTTTAATCCCTCTGTATTGGCTACTATCAGTCATCACCAAATCTTGTAGTTCTTTCAGGTTTCATGAATGCTGATGGCTAGAGGTTCAAAAGGTGCCCTCGATGAAGGGGAGTCTGCCTTACAAATTTATGTTATAAAGTTGTGATGCATAGTAGGCATGATATGCCTTATGGGAGGGTGGCAGGAGCGTGTTGCAGGTAAGCTCTTCTGTGTCCCGGCTCCCTGCTGTGGGGCCTGTTACGTGTACCTCGCACCTAGACCCGGGTTCTGTGGAGGCGGTGGCTGAAACCTGGGGGCAGGTGAAGATGAGCCAGGGCAGGATGGATGAAGTGAACCACCTGAGATGTGTGATGTTTACCTTTTTTCAGTGTGAATTTTGGCCTTCAGAAAAAAAAAGAAAAGATGGGAAAAGTGCAGGCAGTGCAAGATAGAAATACTTACATGCCCACTGTAGAAAAGCTTTGCTCAGAGTTCACACTGTATTAGATCTAATATAACTGAAAAACATGGCATGAAATGCTTTTGGTTGGTGATTGGGTGCTTTGTTAAGAAAATAATAATTGGCTATCCACAGTAAGGTTTTTCTATTTCCATTTTTTATTTGTTTTTGCAACCCTTTGCTGCTTTATTAGTAGTAGCCTTTTTTGCTGATCTGAATTTGTAAAGCCCATGTTAATTTACTTCAGGCATTTACTTATTAAAGCTTAGCAAGGATAATGCATGTTCCATGCAATGGAAAAAGAGAATAAATCCATAGAAGACAGAAAAGCCATTGTTCTGAAATGTTGTTAAATGCTGGCAAGCACCTTTAACAAAAATCTTGCAAAAAGCTTGAAACTAAACCTCATCTTTCATTAATAATTTGAAATGTGAAAGATATATATTGGAGTTTCTGATCCACTTTAATAATAGAGCTGGCGGACATTTGAACAGAAGGGATAGGCTTGTGCACAGGCAGGATCATGTTAAGCTTAGGAAATATTCATTAGAAAGATTCACAACAGCAATTCTGAAGAAAATATAGCTAATGTGAGAGAGAGCACAGCAGAATGCCAGGGCAATAGGCGTTTCGATTTACGCTTTCCTTTATGTCAAATTCTGATTTTCTTAGCGTCAAAGTGAAAATTAATTAGTAGATAATTTTTGAGGAGGAAGAAGGTGCTGATTCTTGGTGACTCAGAAATCTCAATCCCTGTGGATCCAGTGGCACAGCTGGAATTGTCGGTCTTGCTTCAGTTGCAGTCTCAGTCATGAGCAAAAGATAAGGACAGGTGGGATCTCATTTCTGCTCTGCAGCATCTCTGTCACCTGGGTCTGCAGTCAAGCTTGTGGGCCTGGTTTTTCGAGTGTTGATTAAAGTTTAAAGTGTACACTAATGTTAACTCCGAGGTGAGTAATGATAGATATACTTTAACTTCTTCTAAAATATTACCTTTTTTTTTTTTCCAAAATGACTATGACAATTGTGTTTTCCTAATCTAAGACATGGCTTTTAAATACCATTACCTTGTGGACCTACAAGAGTTTTGATTTGCTTGGAATATATCTAAAACTACTTAAAATGCACTTGTGATAATCTTGTTAATTTATCTGGAAATAATACTGCCACATCACAATTTTATTCTTGGAGAAAAAGGATAATTTTTTTTATGAAAAAAAAAGCAGCATTTAGCACTACTCTAATTTTAACTAATTACAGGAAAGCATTCTCATGCGGCTCATTTGCTGTTTTTTAGATGCTTTTTATGTTAGGAGATGATGTTAAAATGCCAGCGTTCTCCTTTAATATCACTTGGAGGTTTTACAAGTCCTTTTTTTGTTGCCTAAAAACATAACATGATCATACTTTGTTATAAAATCAAATACTTGTTTTCTATTATAAAATGCCATATGCTCATACATTTTGATTTCTCTCCAGAAGTTCCACGTAAGTGCTAATTTTGTAATCCCTTGGATTTTCAGTCTAGAGTGGACTCATTCTCCCTGCCATAGTGTATGGTCTTTTACATCATAAAATCTTATGTTTTCTCTCCATAGCTTCTGCAGAAAAAGACACAATCAAGAACACCTACTCCAAAGTAATGGATGCATATGGACTCTTGGGTGTACTAAGATTAAACCTTGG
Source organism: Burhinus bistriatus (assembly GCA_013397275.1). Taxonomy (NCBI): domain Eukaryota; kingdom Metazoa; phylum Chordata; class Aves; order Charadriiformes; family Burhinidae; genus Burhinus; species Burhinus bistriatus. Next base: position 50,167 of record VYXH01005948.1, read on the forward strand.
TGAGTAAAATATGTAAAACCTTAATTTTTCTTTTGGGAAAGGAAATTGTGCTGCTCCTGTAAAACTGCAGAGCACAGGATCTTCGCAACAGGAACTGGACTCGTTTTTTCTTTTTATTTTTTGTCTTTGTAGAGTAACTTGCAAGTTTGGAGCACTCCCAGAAATAAGGGAGTGGACAAAAATAACTTCCGTTTTCACAATCCCTGTTATTTGCAGCATAGTTTCTCCTGTTTGTGTTTCCTTTTCTTCTGTAGAACTTGAGAATGAGTTCTTGACATTGGTTCTTTTTGTACTTTTTTCAGGCAAACTGGGGTCAGATTGTGTGCATTTAAGCATATAAATACATCAGCATCACACTCCACTCAGACTCATTCTGTTACCTGTGCCTTTTCTTGTTTTACAGGAGACACGTTGTTACATTATCTGGTTCTAGTAACGGGATGCATGTCTGTGGGAAAGATTCAAGACTCTGAAGTTTTTCGAGTTACTTCCACTGAGTTTGTATCATTACGAATTGATTCAACAGATGAGGATCGTATTTCAGAAGTGCGCAAAGTTTTGAACTCGGGAAACTTTTATTTCGCATGGTCTGCAACTGGTGTCAGTTTAGATCTTAGTCTCAATGCTCACCGCAGCATGCAAGAGCACACCACTGACAATAGATTTTTCTGGTGAGTTCATAATGCGTTTTATCAGACACTATACAGAATAATGCATGCCTGTACAAACTAATCTGTGGCAAGTTTTTATCCTTGTCTTTATCAGCTCTTAAACATACACCTGTGTCCCACAAAAGTTGATGAGATAGAATAGCATTATTTTAACTTTAAGGACATAACTGTGTTATTAAGGATACAATGTTTCCATGGCCATTTGGAGTTTCTTAATTGGAAAACAGATTTTCACTGCTTATGATATTATACTTTGATCTGAACAGTTGTTCCGGTGTTGTGTTTCAGCTTTGGTGTCTCTTGATTCTTCATCAAGTGTGTCATTTTTTTAAAAAATGAGTGTGGTAATGGAGTTTTAAAGAAAATTGTAATCTTTTGAACATTCTGGATTCTAAAATGGTGTGGTGTTTATATATAGTTTCCAGGTGGGTTTCCAACATACGAAAGGACTTTAAAAATTATATTACATAGATAACTATCATGTTGCTGATTTTGTTGAAACAGAGCAGGTAGGCTATGCTACAGTGCACATTGCTTGGCTGCTGCACTCACTATCTTTTTACAGAATATTTTTGAATAAAGCATAGGTTTTCACACAGAGAATTCTTGGTAAAAGGAATACTGTTGTTTCTGCCAATAAGCAGCTTAAATAGTGCCAGTGATGCGTACTGTCTTGTAAGAAATTCTGCTCTCATATCTGCAGCCTTTGTTAAAAATGGTGTATGTGTCCATATACCTTGGAAGTCCCGAAGACTTGGCAGTATGCTGTTAGAACAAGTGAAAAGCTACATCTGCCCCTCTCTTCTGTCCAATATACGAGACACCAAACCAGCTCTGGCATATGTGCCAGTGCTACTCTACTCTTTGCAACTATTTTGGTCAGATAGAGAAATATGATGAGATTGCTATATAAGACAAAGTGTATATGTATTAAGACACAAAATAAGCTCTAGTTCTCAGAAACACATCTACATTGATGTAGGTTTACAGGAGTTATAGGAGCCTAGTTGTTTGTGTCTCTCTGCATCTGGAAAAAGACTGGGCTCTCTGTTGATAATCTGTCAGTATTTCAAGGCTTGGGAAATGATGATGCCTGTTGGCCCTGTCCAAATAAGCTTGCCCGATTTTGACGTCTGTTGTAAAACCTAAGTTACCTGGCTTTTTTTTTTTTTTTTTTTTCAGTAAGAATCAGTCCTCGCAGGAGGTAGATGGAATGTCCCAGATTCCAAGATCTGGAAATGTAAACACTAAAAGTCAATAACAGAAAGTATTCTGCTTGCGCACTTCAGTCAGCTTTCATGGGCTTTTTCTATTCAAAAGTTCCAGTTTCAGATTGCTCAGGGAAAGGATATTGTCTGCTTTCTCAGTCTCCTATGTAATGCATCTGTATACTTTTCTGTAAAGTGAGTGTATACTTGATACGCAGGATTTGAATCTTCATTAATGATTGCACTGAAGTGTTTGATAAGTTGCAGATTTTTTTTATTTTTTTATTTTTAAATTGGAAGTTTAGAATGAAAAGGCTAAAATTAAAGTGAGTAGCTTCAACCTTTATACCAAATATGTTACGTGCAATTATGTTAGAGTTTTCTGTGTGGTGACAAAACCAGCTATCTTACTAGAGTTTACTTTTCTTTGCTATGCAGAAATCTTTACTTCCTTTTTATACAAGTGAATGTTTCTGAAGAAGATCAAAAGCCAAGCCCCACTAGAGTGATGTAAAATAAAAAAAACTCACAAAACCCAAACTTAAGTCTTATTTACTTACTAAGGTGTTGATTGGTACTACTTAATGCACAGGTATATCCAAACTGTGGATCTTTCATTTGAGCAATAATTGGTATTAGAGAACGGGATATGCAGTATGTATATGTACCGACACTCTGAAATTGATACTTACAGAAATTTGAAAATCAGTTGGTTATGAACGTATTCCTGAAAGCTTGTCTGGGTGAGTGATGGGTCATGGTGATGTATAAATGAAATAATCAATGTATATTGACAACAAGTTTTTTTTTCTAGCTTTATTTTGTGGTGTTCTGAAATTGAATGGTGCTTTATCCATCACAAAAAGTAACCCTGTAATTGGAATTCTGGCTCGCTTTTCCCGGAGTCTGTAATCTTTGGCTTCTCAAAGCAAGGCTGAGTAGTGAAATATAAACAATCTTGGAGAGTTGTTTTTTGCTGGGCAAAGAGCAGAGGCTATAAGGGTTATTTTTTTTAAGGCCATTAAAATTCATGGCTTCATCCCATATTCTTATTGTGCAAACATTTAAGCTGTTCTCTTGTAAACTTTGCTATTTCAAGTATGTTTAAATAAGAGTTACATCATTGAACTATAACATGCATATCTTCCTTTTCTCATTTGTAGTAGTGGGCATAAAATACAAGAAGTTAGTACCTGGCTTAACAATTTGAGCTGTGTTTTATTTCCTTCTAGTTATTTTATTTAATTTTTTTTCCTAATAGGAACCAGTCACTGCATTTGCATCTAAAGCACTATGGTGTGAACTGTGATGACTGGTTGTTACGTCTCATGTGTGGAGGAGTGGAGATAAGGACAATTTATGCGGCTCACAAGCAGGCAAAAGCTTGTCTTATTTCACGACTAAGCTGTGAACGGGCTGGCACCAGATTTAACGTCCGGGGAACAAATGATGATGGTCATGTTGCTAATTTTGTTGAAACAGAGCAGGTACGTTACGCTAGAGTGCACATTGCTTGGCTGATGAACTCAAGATAAGCATGAGTGTGGATAATTTTTTACCCTAAATCAACAGATCACAAGTCAAGTCTGTAACCGATAGATATTGGAATAGTTCCTTTGCTGCTAAATAAGGAATCTAAGTAGGTTACATAATTTGATGATCTTGGTTTTTAGTGTAGCTTAGGGTAAGAGCATGGATGGGTCTGAGTTTCAATAGCTTAAGAAGCTGTTATCCATCAGCTGAACTGTTGTAGGTGGCTGTACTTCCTCTTAGCCTCCTGAGCTGTAGGTGAGCGTGTACTTCTTTCGGCCTGAGCAAATAGTGAAGTAAAAGACCTTAGAAACAAGTAAGAGATTTTTGGCAAATACACAGTACTTTATGGTTCAGGAAAGATAAAAACATTCCTATGGTTACTTAACACAGCTCCTCTGAAAGTTAGTTTTTAAAGCCACTGTAATTCCTCTGCATTTGATTGCATATCTTTGCCCTTATTATACAGAAATGCAAGAAGCTGTTAAATCATTCTTTGCTGGCCTTTCTTTGCTCACTTCTTACGATAACCTAGTTACCAAGATGTTGTTCCTCCAACTGTATTCATGTGAGTAGGTATCTTTGGTTGACTCACTGACTCTTTGCAAAGCCTAGGCAGTAGGATTTTAATCCAGGAAGGTATCTGCTTGTACACATCTGTCGTGGTTTAACCCCAGCTGGCAACTAGAACTACATAGCCGCTTACTCACCCCCTGCTTTTCCCCTCTCTGTCCAAGAAGGGTGTGGGGAAAGAGGGGGGGAAAAAGGAGAGGAAAGGGAAGAAAAAAACCCCCAAACTCGTGGGTTGAGATAAAGACAGTTTAATAGAAAAAATAACAGAAAAGGAAAAATAACAATAATGACATGGGTTGCTCTTGCCACCCGGTGAATTGGCATTGTCCTGAGAAGTGATCACAGATTCCTGCCCACCGGCTAACCCCCATTTATATACTAAGCATGATGTCTATGGTATGGAATATTAAATTGGCCATTCAATCGTTCTGTCTATTCTTCTATGGGAAGCTGAAAAAAGTCCTTGAATAGTGTAAATATCCCTTAGCAAACTAAAACCAATAAATATTATTGACGTTCCTTTCACGGCAATCACTAGAAAGAAAATGAACTCTTTCTTAGCTGAAACCAGGACAACATCCACTTTCAGGAGTTTAGTCAGAACATTGTTGTTACAGTTTCTCTGTCCAAGTTTCCTGGCAGGCTAATGTCACTAGATGACTGTGGCTTATCATTCCACTTAGTTTACTTTCCTCTATACTTAATAGACCATTATATTTTGGATTCTGATACACAAAATCTGTGCAGGTTTTCTGAGTAGGCTGTATTTTTATTTTCTCTATGTGGGTGTACATTTTAACTATTCCTACAGGAAGGTCTTACCGAGTTTTTTTTAAACAAGTTACTCTTAGCACAGAAGTCATTCAGGCCCAAATAATAAAAGCTCGCTGTATTTTCTTAGATTATGTGAATCATGATTCTGCAGGGAAGCACGTCAGTGCCAGAACTTCTTTTATGAGTTGTTCAGAGGTGATAGAGAAAAGAGTCTCGAGGATACAATATTTTAGCTTGTAGTGTGGAATATGTAATATGTAAATATATTTTACTTACTGTATGTTTAGCTAAGGCTAAGAAACTTAAAACCTAAAACTCTGTCATACCTATTAATACTATGCTTTTTTTTTCTTAACAGGTCATATTTTTAGATGACTCTGTGTCGTCTTTCATACAGATTCGAGGATCTGTTCCATTATTTTGGGAACAGCCAGGCCTGCAGGTAAGCAAAGTTAGATTTAATTATACATATATTTCTTAGTCACGTCTTTTTAAGCACCTTACGGTAGTGTTTAGGCTCTTCTGCACAGTTACCTGTCAGGATGAGGTTATCCTTTGGGAGCAAGTTGGTGCTGTTGTTTAGTTCACCAAGCCTGCTACTCGTGAGTTTCTGAATGCTGTTTTGCACATTGTTGTGCTTTTTAGATGTTTTGTCTTTCAAGTTCTGAGGTTTTTCTGTTTTAATTTAAATTGCTATTTTAAAACAGGTTATCTAATGACACCCAAAGAGACTGTTTTCTTCTGAATTGTTCTTGAGGATAAGACTTTTCAGGAAGTCAATATGGATCAAGTGTTACTGTAAAATAATTTCATCCCAGTTTTCTTGAAAGAGAGTTTGTATCAGCAACTACTACTGTGATACAATTTTTACAGGGAAGATTAAAAAGAGTTCATGCCTCACAGTGACTCAAGGTTCTTTAAACTAGACATATAAGCATTTTACAGTAGAACTGCTGAAACATTTACATGCCTTTTACTCAAAACAAGAAGTAATTAGGTGATATGACTAAGTATATTAAATTAAGAAAATGTGTTTTAGAAAAAAAGAGAAATGTAAGAAAAGCTTATAAAAAGAATGCACACCATAGCAAGCAGAATGAATTTTGGAGATTTCATTTAGAAAGAGAAATGAATTTTCAGTTCATATTTGGGATCAAAAGAGATCTTTGAAGAATGATTAATCAAATATGTAAATACATAATTTAATGTAATCTTCATGTCATAGGTAGGATCTCATCGTGTCAGAATGTCAAGGGGTTTTGAAGCGAATGCACCAGCTTTTGACAGGTGAAAGAATGTCTTAAATTTTTGTTAATGCACTACAAACCTCTGATAAGTGATGCATCAGAGAGATGGGATATGTTATTCCAAACGGAAGGCTTTGTCTCTACAAATATGTGATTCAGCAAAACAGTGAACTGCCTGGGCAGCTTTTTCAGACTTCTGCAGGATTGCTTGTACCTTTTGACTGCTTTGTTGAAAAGTTTGAAGAAAATTTAAGGTAGTGAAATATTTTGTTAAATTGAAAACAGAAATTACAGCATGTGTACATTGAATAACCTGTATTTGTCAGCTGCTGTATAAAAATAGAATTTATATTTTGATTTTATTCCTGCTATGACACTTCAGCTTCACAGCCTTATTGTTTTAACTAAATGTATGTTGTTAAATTGGTGCTATTATCCTAATTAATTAGCAGTCAATGGTTGTATGCTATTATTGACTTATATTGATTTGTTTGGACATGACATAATAAAAGGCTTGTACTTGTACCCAGTACACTTCTGGGGCATCTCCGTCGGTGTTAATTTTCTGCATGCCAGAAAATAAGTGTGGAATTTTTCTTCTGTTAACAGGCATTTCCAAACTCTTAAAAACTTATATGGCAAGCAAATTATTGTAAATTTACTTGGGGCAAAAGAAGGGGAGCACATGCTCAGCAAAGCTTTTCAGGTGAGTGTGACAATTCTCTCACTATGCATATCCTTGGAATTTGCCTGTTTGCGACGAAGCTTTTATATAGACTTTGAAAAATTAAACAGGTATGCTATGCTCTGGAGCAACTATCACTTGTGGTTAAACCTGTATTTATCATGAAAGCACTGCTTAAGATACATAGTGAAATGAATTTTTAAAAGCTCTATATACAATTAGTGTTTGATTATATTCAGATTGGTTACTTTACTGAAAAATTTTAACAGCGATATAGACAATGTTGAGGGATTTTAAGTTATTTTCATATTTTGTGCTTATTAGTGGCTTGTTTATAAAATATTTTTTGCACTATAAAATTGGTGAATAAAAATAAATTATACTTCGTGCTATTCAATACTGTGTTTCTTTTAAAACTCTTTCCCTTGGAATTCCTGGATATATTCCTTGATATTTAAAAAAAATAAATCACAAATTAATTTATCAATTTAAACATAAAAGCTGCTTCATGATTAAATAGAAATGTTTGTTCATAAAATGTTAACTCTAAGTAGCCATTTTCATGAACTCACGCTAGTTAGGTTGAAAATAACTGTCACACTGTAGTCCATAAATACTGACAATTTCAGAAGTTCTGTCTGAAGCCAGAGAACGTGTCAATAGCCATCTGTTGTTTCCCTTTCCCTTCTTCCTTTTCCCTTTGTATTATAATGGTTGAGTGTCTTAGGCCATTCATTAGTATCGTTTCTGTATCCAGCTATCCTGGTAGGAGACATCAGTGCTCCCAGATGGATATCAACGCCCAGTGCAGATCATAGCTTTGCCAACAGAGATTGTGTGAGCACTTCAAGATTTTTCAGGGAATATTAGGGGAAGTTTTGCTCAAGCCACACTCCACAGCAACCTAAATAATTTGTCTGGTTTTTCGGTAGTGGTTTATGGAGTGTTTACTCAGTCCCTATTGCTGGCAGGTATATTTAAAATGATGCCTGTTAGTGAAAGGCATTTCCACTGAAATTACTCTTTGCAAATCAAAGCATTTTAACAGTAGAAGAGGCTGTAGACTGTCTTGGTGACCCCTAGTATAGTAAGGAAAAAACTGATTTTGATTGTGACAAAAAGAAAAAACACAGGCAAAATATTAATCAGTTCTGAGTGATTTGTTGATCAATACTGATAAAAATGGTTTCACTTTACCTAAGAGAAGGTGTATAATAAACAACATAGTTAATCAAACAGCTTTAAAAATATTTGTAGCCTCTTATTTATCTTATACTATTATGTATTCAGTTATTGGTATATTTACACTTTTTTCTTCTCTTTTTACAATGTCAGAGCCATTTGAAAGCATCTGAACATTCAGCTGATATCAAAATGGTGAACTTCGACTATCATCAAATGGTTAAAGGTGGAAAGGCAGAAAAACTACACAGTGTACTTAAACCTCAAGTCCAGAAATTCTTAGAGTGTGGATTTTTTTATTTTGATGGAAAGGAAGTTAAAAGGTTTGTTTGTATAACTTCTGTAAATGTCTTCAAATTAAATTATGATTCTGGGATGCTTTTGACCCCTTAGAAAAAAATGTTACTTCTGTTATTGTGTTTTTATGGTATCCAAAATGATGCTCAACCGCCGAAATATGAGTCACTTACTCTATTAAAATTTTGCCTCGTTCTGAATATGCTCTAAAAATCTTAATGGAAAGTATCTCTGAGACATTGATGGGACATGACTTAATTTCAGGCCTTCGACTTCACGATTTTGGTGAAAATGGGCAATTGTCCTTTTTTGTGGGTGCACCTACATGGGATTAAAGAACAAATATTTTTCCATCTTCCTGTATAATGTTACTCATATTTTCCTCAGCGATGGAGCATACCATTTTGTTTGTTGTAAATGCTGATGTTCAGTGTAATCTTTTTCTAAATCTGTTTGCACCTGGATCACCATTTGAGAGATTTAGTTCTCCACAAAGTATGAATGGAATGCATGTTTTCTGCCCTGCTCTGTACTTCTCAGTCCTGCTGTACTTGTACTTCTCTCCCTATTTCCTCACCCCTCTTCCTAGAGCAAAGGCTGTCCTTATCTCAGCAGGAAAAGGGAAGCAGGGCTAGAAATAGGCAACATTCCTGCTCTTGTCCCTTCCACACCCTTCCTCCTTTTAATTAATACCAGAGCAAACTGCTGAGTGAGGTTCTCCATGAGAAAGAGAATTGTTGAGTGAGGGGATTGTGCCACGTGCAGTGAGGTTTCATCTTCTAGTGCAGTGGGAGAGGAGAAGAGGTTTCCAGTGCCACTCTGTGCTCTAACCTGGCAGCTGGATTAAATCCCCCAGTAGGCCTGAATAAGATTAGATTTAATGAGAGGGTGCTTAGGTCCCATCTCCATCTCAAAACATTACTAACCATTCTCCAAAATGCTTTAAAAGTGGTGTGACATTTTGCTATGGGAGAACACCATTTGGTCTTGATGGAGATTCAAATAATGTTATTGCCCATCAAAAAGACTGTCAACAGAACAAAAGCAAAATAGGCTGTGATTTGTGATAGCTTGAAGAAGTGTGTTAATAAAAGATACAGTGATGATTTTTTATAAGTTCGTGGACCATCTCCTTTGGAGAATGTCAGAGGTTTTCCCTGTTTTTTCACAGTTAACAAGTTGCTTTGTATTTCAAATCAAATACCGAGATAGTAATGAAAAAACAATCTTGGAGAAAGTTCTTCAAAACTTCCTGCAATTTATGGTTAGATCTGCAAGTAAATGTGATGAAGCATTATGGACTTAATTGGCCAAAGCGTGTAGTGGGAATGATGAAAGTAAGGCAGAAGTGTGTATCATTGGGAGAGCCATCAGAATTTTGTACTCATAGCCAGGCAAGAAGAACATGGATGTTGCCTAGTATGGTCCTTCTGAGAGCTTTATAGCACGAGTTAATGGGCTTCTCTCACAGAAAGGGGAGCAGTTCCGAGTGCCTGAGACCCTCAAGCATCTGTTGAGCTAAGGGGAAGAGGCTTATTTATCATTTTTATTTGGGGAGGAAAGAGAAAGTAGTGAGGGGTTGAAATTTGCTTTAGTTTTTTTTCACAAATTCTTGTTACTTTTAGTTCAGTTAAACAAATCCAAGAACCATCCTAATTTTATTTTTTCCATTTTTGTTTTAACTAAAAGTTATTATTTCCCTCTGAGATTCTTGGGAAGCGTGTTAGTTGGATTGTTTGAAAAGAATACCTAATCCTGCATAACACTGAAACCGAGCAAGCAAGGAGAATTGAGAAAAACTGAAGAAGAAAGACTCACGTTATTTGCAGAAAATAAATTAATTTTGTCTAGTGAGCACTGCTACAAAATTCACTGCTGTTATTGGAGCTAACCCTCTATTGCTGACGCATTTATAAACATACTTGCAATGACAGTAACATTGCACTGACAATACCCTGATTTACTGTTCTGGTTCAGATCTTGATGTCCCTGTCTTTGTTGATGATATGTGTGTTAAATGAATTATTTCAGTTGTTTTCTCCCTCTGTCTCTCGTTGTCCTTGGCACAGATCTCAAAGTGGTACTGTCAGAACAAACTGCTTGGACTGTCTGGATAGAACAAACAGCGTGCAGGCTTTCTTTGGCTTAGAGGTAGGAAAAACAGTGTCCAGATACACAACTGCTCCTGATGCTTTTGTAGCAATTAGGCTGTAAAAGTAGCATTACCTTCCTTATGAAAGAGGAATTGAAGTGTTTCGTAGATGGAAGTTTGATTTATAGCGTGATACTTTTCTTGTTTCAGATCTTAGTAGTTACAGAAGCACTAGTTGTAATTAAACAGTAGTCATGCAGAATTATGAAAAATGTTCATTCTTTTTTAGGTGTCAGTTTCTTATCTGTTAAGGGTCAGGCTTGCAATTCTAGAAAAGGTAGTAGTGTTGTAGTCCTTCACAAAAACACTTGCATTCACAGTTACTCTATTAGATGAAGTTCTTCAGCATACAGGATTACTGTTCTTAGCATCTGCCAGTGCTGTGTGTTCGTATTTTCACAGCACTGTGCTGTGAATTCTTCATGGGACAGTATCACGGTTGAGGCTTTGGCCACGCTCAGATTGAGTAGTTGGAAATTAAGCATGGGATTCAGTCCTCCTGCAGGGTTGTACTTCAGCATATTGGCTTGCTATTGAAACAAAGAATCTAGACTGCAGGCTTATACAGTAGAGCTTGAACACGTGAACCTGCTAGGAGTTGATGGAGTAAACCAGTACTGACTGGGCTGAAAGAGTAGCTTTGAAAAACTTCTGACAGCTCCACTCATCTTAATAAACTAAGTTTGACTCCTGAAGATAAAATACTTAACATGTTTAAAAATGAAAAATTATGGGTGCTGTAACATCAAACTAGGTAAAAGAATTATTCTTTTGTTTTCTGAATTTTACTTAATTAAAATGCTCTGGTTTTAGTGTCTATAGGAGGAATTTCTGTGAGAACTACAAAATCCATTGACTGTAGAACAAACATTTCTGATTAATTACTAAAATTAAGAAAAATAAACACATCTCTTAGTACCTGCTAATTGTACAGATTCTGGTGGAATGTAGAATTCCTATTCTTTACTTTACTTTAGTCTGTGTTGAAAAGAGTAGCGGCATGTTTTGCAAATCTCACAGCATTGTATTGCATTATGTAGTTTGTGTATCTGTCCATCCCATATTGAGTTTACCATGGGAGAGACAAATGATTACCTTAAAGCCTTTCCTGGTCCTAAATCTGTTTGCTGGAGTTTAACAGTTCACTGTAGATAGAAATGCAAGCTTTAAGTAAGCAATTAGGTTATCTTAAATGAGTTATGAGAAGCATTGCCTTTTGTATTTTACTGATAATACAGTAGTTTTCTATGGTGTAAGAACAAATCTGTATACACTCTTAATGCGTATGGCAGACAGCTTTGCAGCTCTAGGTTTTCCTTTCTTATCCTTTTAAAAACTGGATTAAATATCGTCTGTCTTTTTTTTTTTTTTTTTAGACCAAGGGTGCCAAATTTTTCCTTGGTGAGAGCTACATTATGATTTCAGCTAAAATATGAGAGCTAAAAGTATAAAACTAATTAATAAGAAGGAAAATGGTAAATCCTCGTGACCTGCTTGCTTAATTCTAAAATTCTATTTAAATGAGAAGTTAAAAAAGTAAGAATTTAAATATGATGGGTACTTCATATAACAAGTACTGAGCTCTGGATGACCACCTAAAATTACAAGATGAAGCACCCAATCTCTGAAGCTTCTTTTCTGTTTATTTCTACTTAATTTTGTCTGCAAGTTTCCTTTTGTAACTTTTGTTAATTCCGGCCCAGCCTTCAGAATTTTGCCTTTATGTCATTTTATGCTCATCGTTTTAGACTCTTCCTTCTTGCCACTGGACAATTCAAAGTTTTAAAGAATTTTAAAAGCTCTTGAAAGTAGCTTTTTTTAATTTAGTTTTCTTTTTTGGTATTTATTTTCAGTGTTATGTTGGGAGCCACAAACACTAGAAACTTGACTTTTTAAAAATAATCATGGTTCCATAAACCAGGATTTCAAACAAGGTCCAGTGTCCCATGCTACATCCATGAGCATAATGCTACATTTAAGTAATGCATTTAAATGTAAAACAATACATTTATATATTTTATATGTATACAGTTTAAATGCATTTAATGTAGACTGTGCATAATGGAAAATTAATTCAGGTATATTGATTGTAAGGGTAAAGATTGCAGTGTGTTACGCATGAAAACAGAATGAATGACAGACGCCATTGCTATTTCACTGATCACAGATCTCTTGCTGCTGCATTTGATAATAGAAGTCATTGTGTTTGGTATTAAACTTTTTTTTGGGAGGAATACGATTTTCTCTAATTCTAAATTATGTAAGTAGATAGACTTGAGAACCAAAAATAGCTTACCTTGTAACTAGTGAATTTTTAGATGAAAATATTTACAAATCAACTACATAATTCTTTTCCTATATTATTACCTATCTTTAAAAGATAATGAAATGCTGGTGCTAATGTTACGTGTACGATGCAGCCTTTCAAACATGACATGGTGTCATTTTGTTCAGAATGATACATACAAACCAAAGATTTTTTTTGTGCATATATGCTGAAAAAATGTGATGTACCTTTTAATAAATACATTTAAAGATTTTTCGTTTGCAAATGTTGTCTTCAACTGTTGCAGATGCTAACAAAACAACTGGAGGTATTAGGATTAGCTGAGAAACCTCAGTTGGTTACTCGCTTTCAGGAAGTTTTCCGATCCATGTGGTCTGTGAATGGTGATTCTGTCAGTAAAATTTATGCTGGAACTGGAGCCCTTGAAGGAAAAGCTAAGGTAAAGTACATTTTATTAAAAACTTCAGCAGTTTTCTGTATGGATTTAAAAAAAAAATATCTGTCATTAATATAACAACTATGAGATTTTCTTTTTTAAAATATGCTTTTGTTGTAATCCTAAAAAAACCAACCAACCAAAAAAAGTTAACATAAAAAGGTTGGTTACGTTGATAACCAGACCTTGTTTCAGTACAACCTTCCTCAGCCATGCTCATGCCTCCCAGATAACACCATTCTGTGGGAAAGGATGAGGCTCAAAACTTTTATTTCTTTAGATCATTTTTCAGAAAAATGTATATTCAAATCAGCTTTAGTTTTTTTTAATATTTTAATTTTTCTCTCTGTATCTCTGTCTCCTATTGTTTCAGTTTCATTCAGTGTATCTCCTTTCTTTTAAAATGTGTTTCACTGGACGTTGTTGTTCATACTTTCAGTGTTTGTTAACAGTATTAATATTAAACAAGTTGCAGCTGGGTGTTTTCTGTTTGCATGTTCCTCCAACTATTTCTGTTTAGTTTTGCAATTACTGAAAAAAACCTAAATTCTGTTTCTACCTGGCTTTCTAATGTTGTGTTGACAATTCCGTACTACATGACAGTGTAATGCTGTTTCTCATCAACTTGTTTTGTCTTTGTTGATGCCCGAGTTGTTCAGATTTTCTAATGCTTTCTTTTATTTTTCTTCTAACAATGTTGCTTTTTTTGTTTCCATAATTCTCTGTCTTATCAGGTGATACCTGTCAAGACAAACAAATGTTGAACCATAGCAATTTTTGCCCTTAGTTCATTCAAGCATTTCTTTTCATACCATTCTTTTTATTCAAGAATATGCTGCTTCTCATTCCATATTATATACTAAGTACTCAGTCGGCTGTTTTGTTCTTCCATCACTTGTTCATTCAGACCATATCAGGGTCCTTCTCTGCACATGTACGAGGCATCGCAGTAAGCTACGTAAAAAGAAAATAAGTAAAATAGACTTGTTGCTTATTCTACCCTTAACTGGTGCATACAAGACTTTTTCATTTGGGAATTGCTTGTATTTTAGTATAGAGTGGAATTTGGTTAAAGATGTTTAGTTTTATTTTCTTATAAAAATGTCACCCAGACCATCAGTAAAACTACAGTAAGTATTTCATGGGGTGTCTTCTCTTCTCCTGACTTTCTCAGTCAATCTTACTTGTTTCTTTTCCTAAATTAATACTTTTCTGCCATTCATTTGGCTACTTAGATTTTTTTACTTTGTAAAATGCACTTACTGTATTTACACTTCCTTTTTTAATCTGTAAAATACAGAGTACATTTACTCTGCTGTCCTTGTAATAAGACAGAATAGTCAATCCTTGTCCCGGGCATCCCTGCCCTGGTACAACTCTTAATGAGTACCGCATCTCATAAATTAAACACAGCAGCACTGATAGAAGTCCATCTGTTTGAAGAGGATCTTTAATACTTGCAAAACCATACAATAATTGCTATTCTTGCAATAAAACTTGAGCAGGTCACTACTCAATACCTTCTTGAATACTCTGATAATATATTTTAAAATGCAGTTTTTAAGTTGCAATTTTTATTCTCATTTCTCAAATGAGAAGTTTGATGTTTGAAATGCTTCCATTTCTTGCTTGTCAGTTTGATTCTTCGAAGTCCAAGAGAACTTAGAAGTAAAAATATGGAAAGTTAGGACAGGAGAAAAAATATTTTAACCTTAAATGTGTTAATGTACATTTATATACTGAAAAACAGTCCTTTTAAAAGTATTGTAATACTCGTACATCTAACTCCTTACCTGCTCTTTCTTTTGCTTTCTCTGGGTTCCTTTCAATTAATTGCCCGATATGTGAATGGTGAGTGTGGTTTTTTTGGATCATGTCATAAGTTACACATTTTCTGACAGAAAGGGAGCAGCATCCTATTAAGATCCTATTGCAATAGTATGCTCCCCAACACCTCATCCACATTATCTTACAAAAATCATGGTGCCAATTTACTACTACTTATCCTTGACAAAAGAGTAGTTTCTTTCCTGTAGCCTGGTACAATTCATAGAACTAAATGATGGGTTGGTTTTGTAGTTCTCTTAAGCTTTTGCCTTTTTTTCGTATGCATTTAAGAGACGTTCATGCACAATGCAAGCTGTGAACTTTGAGTCTTTTTTATAATAATATAATACCATGCAGCATCCCTGATGGATTAGTCTATATTTCATGTAAATGTAATAGTATGTTTTCACATACACCTCACAAGCAAAACACACATAAGTGCATAAGACACAATAAACCCTGTAATCAAGAAAATGTCTCTGTGTCTGTGCTTTGTCAGTCTCTCATTGTCAGTGCTGTGTACACAGATTAACACTGCTCGTTTTTGAATCAAGTATGAGACTGCATGACGTTGATTGTATTATCCTCTAGGTGTCTGACTCACAGAGAGTATCTGTAGTAGCAGTACATCTCTTGGAGATTCCTGTTTGGTTCGGGTAGCTGGACACTGTTCTTTTGGAGCACTGTTTAATTGTGCCACTTGTGTGCAGTGTGTGCAATCACAGTGTCTTCATATGTATGTAGCTATGGATTAGTGTATACGTTCCTCCTGGGATACTGCATGAGACTTGCATGTTATTTTAAAAAGTTAAGGAGTCTTAGTAAATTCAAGCTATCCCTTTTTTAACATGGATATCCAGAACGTGAATTCTGAACTAATATGCTCCTGTGTGCATACACACATACACATTCATGTATGACATTTGGACTCAGGTGCTTGCTCATCTCTCACTATTTGGGAAAAAGCCCGAAATCCTGTATCATGGTCTAAACATGACACTATATCAATGCAATTTTTGAAGACCAAGGGTTTAGGGGGAAAAAAAATTATTCCCATCCCTGCAGTATTTTGTTTAATTTGGATAGTTTAAACTGGAATAATCTGGTTGTTAGATATGCCTTGAAGGTATTACTGTGTTGTTTAGCATTTGTGAGTGTGTGTGTGGGGAAAAGTACGCATAGTACAGTAGGTTCAGAAGACTTTATTTAACACGTAAAGAAGGAAGTTGCCTTATGTTTTAAAATCATTAATGCAGTTTACAAATATGTTACTGAATATTGCCAATGTTATTGTGAGCAGTGTCCAACATAAAATATTTTATACGTGTTCCTCCCTAACAGGCTGGAAAGCTGAAGGATGGTGCTCGTTCTGTGACCAGAACGATTCAAAATAACTTTTTTGATAGCTCCAAGCAGGAGGCCATTGATGTTTTGTTATTGGGAAATACCCTAAATAGTGATTTAGCAGATAAAGCACGGGCTCTCTTAACCACCAGCAGTTTACGCGGTATGTGTCTTTCAGGATTTTAATCTGTCTGATAACTATTTGGTGTAAGAAAGCTGTATGGAGTCTGTTTTCAAAGCAACATTGGAAAGTATAAATGCTATTTTATGTTCTGTTGGCTTATTAAAAGATGAAAGTTACTTCTGCTTTACTAATATTACCAAACTAACAAGCTGCAGTAATTTCTTTACTGTTTATATTTTGTTGATGTCTGGTGGTGTAATAGGTAAATATTTGTGGAGCGTATTTGTCAGAACTTTACTGTAGATGTATGTTAGATATGTTCTGTTTAGTTCTTCAAATCCATTTATAGCAAGTGTTAATCATGACAATAATGTGCCGAATTTGGGGGAAAAATTCCTGATCTATTAAGATATTAGGGGTTTTTATTGTTTGCTAAATGTCTTCCTTAGTTTGATCCGTCACATCAGTGAAGAAATTCTCACCGTGGTGCTAAACTAGATAGAAAGCATTTATTCTTTCCTCAAGCTTAAGAATGCTGGTATTTATCTTCATTTTGGTTTCTGAGGTACTAAGGAACAAAAGGGGTTTTGGTAATGGAAGAAAATATAAGATAACGGGAACTATCAGCAAATTCCTGATGAAAGATTTCCATCACAAAATGTGTTTTTGTGACAAGAAGTCTTTCCCAGGAATGTGTGCACCGCAAAAGCTTGTCAGGCTGTGGGTGAAATTCTACATCAAAATCGGAGATATTTCAATAAGTAACTCTGCTTAGGCAGAGTAGCCATGTGGGACTTGGGCTGTCCTGGTTACAGGAAAGTGGTTCGCCTAATCAGAACAGGGAGCTGCATCCCTAAACAGAGGTGTAGCCTAAATGGTCCCCAGGATTACTGTCAGATCCCATCCTTCTGCAGGTCTGATGGGCAGGGAAATAGTAAGCGGGCCAGGTGTAGGGCTGTGTTTAGGGTACTCTCCTGAGATATTAAAAATAGAGGAGGTAATTCCTGGGCAAAGAAGGAATTTAAATTTGAGTCGTCTTTCAAGATCCCAGGTAAGAGTGTCCTAAATGGGGGGTCATTGCTGTTTTTTGGGATTAATAACATTCTTAATTTTTCCTTTTCTTTTTTTTACCCCTCCTTTCTTCTGGACACTTCTCAACCTAGAACAAGAAAAATGTGTCAAAGCTTCAGTGCAAATCTGTAGCACAAGGAAAAAAATTCTTGCCCAATTGTAGTCTTCACCTTGTGGATATTTATATATTTCCTATGTGGAGCCTGAAAGACTGTTTTCCTCTCATTTCTTTACCACAAGGTTTTGTGTTATTGTAATTTCTCCCGTATCTGAAACCTGCTAAATTGGCCGCACCTCAAAATTAGTTGAAAGTAATTTTCATTTCTTCTCACTTTCTCTGTGAATGCAAGCTGTCCTTTCAGTATTTGCAGCTCCTGTCAGCTGAGGATCATTAATCTCTCTTCACTGAACGTAATGTCTTTGCACTGTCTGCTAGGTGGTGAATTAACTAGAGAGATACTTCATCATATGTAAATCCATTATTAATGAAGCAAGAAAAGAGAATTTGTTAATACTGTTGTGGAACTCTTTAGATTTTGCAGCATAAAAGATGTGCTTTAACTGATGCAAATGGTTATGTGTAATAAATTGTATATTACAGCATGTTCTCTCACATACTGCTGAAAAATTTTAAAAAACAATTACTTATTTGACTAATTTTTTTTCTTGTTTCCTTCTTACTGCATCCATAGTTTCAGAGCAATCATTACAATCAGGTATAGTAATTTAAGCTGTAAATATCTGAGCAGCTATTGTTCTTTTCTGGCTTTTTTCTTGTGCCTATTTGCATAATATTTGGTTGTGGGCTCACATTTTTCTAGTAGTGTTTGGATCTGGCATTCCTATGCCCTAAAATCCCTTAATCCAAGAAAAGCTCTTTAATACAAGAGAAGTGAAAATATAAGGGGTGAAAAATGTTGCAGTTGTGTTTGGGTGTGAGTTATGAAAAGAGGCAACCAATTCTTTGGGTTTTATTTTTGCAAATGCTTTATTCTAGCTGTAGAGGAGTTTGCTTTTTTATCTGGTTTGGAAGCTTCTTTATTTTTGTTTTGTCTAAATGTTTAGAATAAGACATAGAATTCTTCAGTACGATTTGTAACTTCATCTTATTTGCTATTAGAATGCTCTACCGGCTTGTGGTTCTTGCATGGACGGACTGATTTTGTAGTATCTCCCAGCAAGGGGTAACGTTGTACTGGAATGATCTGCTGACACTTGTGGCTCACAAGTACAGTCAGAACCACTGAGATACGGCTGCCCCTGCACATGACACAAAATGAAAGTTTCAGAGCATCCATTTAGGTAAAAGTCTCAGTGAAGAGAAGGCCTGAAGTTGGAACTTTGCAGTTAACTCCTAATCTTCTACTTTGAGCCATTGCAGTAGTGCCTTGACCAATGTCTGTGATGTTGGTGCTTAAAATATGAGAGGCTGGCTTCGGAGGATTCAACACTACTGTGAACATGAAGTGTTATGTAGTAATAAGCATGTGTAAGATCTCTTCAATTTAAGAACCTTCTGAAAACTCTCAGTTATTATCATTGTAAGTTAGCAACATAAGCAACATAATGCCTTTGAAGTTTGTTTTCAAAATTTCTAATTCTTAGTGGAAATTCTCCTTTTTGTTGTAGCTTAAGCTCTTTACACGAAGCTGCTCCATCTAGGGAGATGTGATATATACATATTCTGTATTTTTAAAGGGAGAGCTGCGAGTGCTTGTCAGCTGTGCAACACTTCATTATCTCCTTGTTCCCAGAAACTATTATTGAAAATAAAATATTCCTAATGCTTCTATGTTTGGATTTTACTATGTGTTGAGGAAATTTAAACGGCCGTTTCTGAGCTGTTGCCTCCAAAAGGTAGCACAATGAGCCCTATTGAAGTAGGTTCAGTGAAACCAGATCAGGTGCTTCGTTTCTGGGTGAGAGGAAAAAAGGATGTTCTTAATACCTGGGAAGACAAAGGGAGAGGAGGAGGAGGGAAAGAAACAAGGAAGCTCTTAATAATTGTTCAGACAAGTCTGCCATTTTGAGAGAAGAGCAAAGTTGTGTACAGTATCCCCTGAACCTGTGTACTCAGGTAGTAGCCACTAGCCCCAGGTACTGAAGACTGAAAGGGGAGGATCCTTGGAAGAAAGCATTAGGATTTGTTGTTGGCTAGATTGTTGTTCAAATACATCTGAAGTGTTTAAAGCTTCCCCCCAGAAAACCATCTCAACCATAATCTGTATTTTTGAGCTCTAAATGTTTTTTTCCCTTTACATTTGCCTCAGCTTTGCTTTTGCTGTTAGTGTTTTACTGTATCTACTTAACTCTTACTGAGTACTTAAATAATGAAATCTGAGTCACAGGTAATATACACCTGAAATAACTGATTCACTGGCATTTTGTCAGTGTTAAAAACTGTTTATTGGAACAAACAGTCCCATTGTCATTTATGGTGTTATCATCTAGACTATATCGGCCTAGCTTATAACTCATGAAGAGTCATACGTGTCAACTATTTTTTAACTTCCTGATGTAACATTTCACTGTGGTTTTCATCTGAATACAAGTTGCATATTTTGAAATATATCTACAGTAATTTGGATGTTGTAGTAAAATAGTTCAATCAAGTTTAGTTGCACAGAATATCCCACCAAGAATTTTAAATTAATATGCCCTTTGTAGAACTGACTTCCAAATGTTTGCCTGCCTAGTATGAACAGCAGCTACAGTATTTTTGCTGCAAAATAACAGAAAATGTAATTGATTGGATTTTTAATGTTGTAGAGTGAGACACAATTTTGTTGAAAAGATAAATAGCTAGAATTGTGTAGGAAAATAATGTATGCGGGACACTCAGGAGCTCTGAAAAACAATTGGCTTACTCAGTATTTTGGAAAACAGGTGAAAATTTTATCTTTTTTTAAAAATTTACTTATTCTAATTTAGAAAAAGAGCCGTTCTACAATTTAGAAAGCTTGCTAGTTTAAAGGTATGAATTTCATGTTTGTAATAAGCATGTTGTTGGTTCGCTTCTAAAGTTAGATTCTATCCTGGTAGGATTTTTCACATTAGGCGTTCATGACAATGTCAGGAGTTCAACAGGCAATAATTCAATGTTGTAGCTTTTCTTAAAAGCTGCTTGGTAGCAAATATGAATTATTTGGAGTAACTATTTAAAATTAAGCTGAAAATTGCTAAACTTGCAAAAGAAAAAGAAGGAACTGAAGAGAATAAAAGTACAAACTCTGCTTTTAAACTTGCTTAGAGTACTACGAAGGCTAATCTATGCAGATCTTCAAAGCTGTCTGTGATGCTATTTTGGGTTCCTTGGGTTCAGCTAATCCTTTGGATGATTTGGGTACTTGAATGTGTTGTGGCTAGAACATTTCATGGATTGGTTTCTCTCCAGTGATCATGTGCTTGGGTAGCTTCTGTCCTTGACCCTCGAAGGCTTTTGTAGCATTTGGTGGACTTCTTGAGTTGACTGCTACCTAGTGTGTAGATACATTCAGAAGTAGACTCAGTATTTGGCTCTCACCGGAAGGTGTAAAGTGTTCTGTTGGCGCCTTGCTGTTTTCTTGACTTCACCTACCTGGATTATGATAAGGAAAGCATGATCCCAAGCAAGATCTGCTTGTAGTACCTAAAGGAGACACCAGTCAGTTCATTGTCTTTTATATGTGATTAGCCCGTATATGGATATATGACTTGTTCAGCAGTCAAAGAGTTCACAAACACAAATACAATATATTATTTTCTTCTGTTGTTTCCAGTTTGTTTCAAAACCACGATGGCTAGAGAATCCCTGATTTTTGTTTTAATTGGGTAGACAAGATTCTGTAGCAAATTTAAAGGTGGTAAACTGAAAAAGAATAACTAAAAAGACAACAACAGCTCACTAGTCATCCTATTTTGGGGATTTGTATAAAAAGATTGTGCCCAGTGGCTGACCATTTTGCAAGACAGCACACAGTGAAGGGAAGAATTCCATCTAATATTGTTTATACGATTCTCACAGAGTCATAACCATGAGAGTATTCAAAATAGGTAAATTAATATGACTTAGGTAAAGTACAACGCAAACAATACCGTTTACACCTGATGGCAATTTTTATTCCACTGAGATTAAAGAAAAAAAGAGCGTAATTTTTAAAAATGTCAGATCTGTTCATTTGCATTAGGAAATATATCTGTATGAGTACATTATGCAGCTGATTTATGAAGGGACTTTAAAATCTCTGTAATTCTGGTGTCTGACCATTGAATAATCTTGTTTGTTTGTTTCTCACAATGCCCTTTACAGATGGGTCATTACTCTCTCTCCCATCTGGCAGATAGAAACAAGACACAGAGGAAGGCTGGTGTGACAGACATATGAGTTTAATTGTTTTGAATCCTAGCCTACTTTCCTCACTAAAGCAGAATTTTAGGCATTCAGCTGACCTAAAAAATAATTCAGATTTGTGGCTTAGACAGACATACGCTAATATGATAAAATAACGTACCTTATCTGTAGTACATAAGTCATTGTTACACTTCTAGAAATTAATGTATCTGTAAGTTGTTTTTGTAATGGAGATTTAATTTTATAAATGTAATCTGTGAAAATGAAGTAGATATCTGTATTGGCATGTATGAAAAATAATGGTTTCCATAGAGAATCACAGATAGGGTGAAAGAATGTCAGATATTTGTAAAACATAGAAATTATGTTTCTTTTATGTATTATTTATTTTTATACATATTACTTTGAGCAAATTACTACTGTCTTTCCTTCAGTCAATATCCTACCCAGACAAGTAATATGTCTGCAAAGGTACTTTCCCTTGTGAAAAGCTGCATTCATCTTGCTTTCACAGTTTAACTTTCTATGTGTCTGTGCATGGATTTGTTGCCGTATTTTTTAAGGGAAAGATCTCATTGCCAAGTTTTCAGAAGAAACATTCTATATAAAAATAATGTCTTTTCAAATGTTTTTGCAGCATCTGTAAAAGTGCTAAAGAGTATGTGTGAAAACTTTTATAAGTATGCAAAGCCGAAAAAAATTAGAGTCTGCGTTGGGACGTGGAACGTCAACGGGGGGAAGCAGTTTCGAAGTATTGCCTTTAGAAATCAGACCCTCACTGACTGGCTTCTAGACGCACCAAAGTTAGCTGGTATTCATGAATTCCAAGGTAGGACTTATATTCTATTTTTTCATTTTTTTTCTTGAAAACTCTGATATTCATAAGTAGATCATAAACACTAAAATAGATATATGAGGTCTTGGTTCTTAAGTTAATTATAAAGGACAAATAGCTTTTTTAATATTTAAATGCAGATCGCAAAAGCAAGCCTGTAGACATATTTGCCATTGGATTTGAAGAAATGGTGGAGTTAAATGCAGGAAACATTGTGAATGCCAGGTAGGTGATACAACCTCTACAGTACTAGTTTAGTTGATAATCAAATTTTTTGAGTAAAATGTTATTTTAAAAACTTTTTCCTCCTGTTTTGTAATGGTTGGGATTAGTCTGGATTAATTTTTGACTGTATTCCAGTTCTCTCTGTCAGTTTCTGTGCCAGGATCAACTCAGCTTTCCCTAGCAAAGCTGTGATCACTTAGATCATGTATAATGTAATCTCAAGGATGCAAACAGTCAGTACTTGACCATATTTTGAATTGCACCTTCAGCAGCCCCTCAACTTTTTCCTTCATTTAACACTCTGAAGGAATTTACCTCCAATGTTCGTAGTGTTCTGCAGTCTCTGTGTCTTCCTACCGCTGGGAAGAGCGAGTCCTGTGAAATTCCTTCCAAACCCATGTATTGTTGGTATGCCTTTATATAGTGTCTGGCATCAGATTTTGATCTGTATAAAGCAAGGCTTCCTTCTGTACTTTCAGTTTTCGCTGTCACACCATGTATATATTATTGTGGAATTTGGGTTTTTCACCCCTAGCAGAGTGGGTTATGAAAATACATTTTTACCAGTGGTGGGTGATACCAGTAATGAAATATTTATACGTAGTCCTAGGATTGTATTCACTTTCTCCCTTGTTTTGTCTGCCTGTTTTGCCTGTTTTCTGGTGTTTAGCGAGCTTTGACTCATTGGAAAAAGCATCTAAAGCCTTTAACACTGTTAGCCTTTGCACAGGCTTTTGTCTTGAGGACAAAGTGCCAGTTTGTCATCCCCTAATTTCACACAATGTCTAGTTAACACTGTTTCCAGGTCTGATATTTTTCATTTCTACCCAATGCTAGCTCTGAAAACCATAGTCTGTTAGGCCCCCAAGGAAGTTTCTTCTTGATCGAAGACCATGGAGATCTCTGTGTTTTCCAATATTGACTGAGCTCTAGGCTAGGAAGTAACTCCTTAGAAAAGTTCTTAGGTTTTGCTCCTCTAGTCTTGCCTCAGAAATACAGGAGAGCGAGCCCTGGGTCCTAATGTTGTCTGTGGTGTTGAGAAAAGTGAGGCAGCATTTTATGATGCTGAATTTGCAATGATAATGTCATGACAGTCTACAGCCTGTGTCTCTGCTAGGAGGTATCTGAGCACCATTTGCAACTTGGCTTTGGCTTACTACCCCAAGGTTTAGTTAAGGTTATTGTATGAAGTTTATTCAAGTAGATCAACAGTTTAGATGCCTACTTAATTTGATTTATTTTAAAAATGACATTTTTAATCTCGCTGCTAGCACAACCAATCAGAAGCTCTGGGCTGCTGAACTGCAGAAGACTATATCACGAGATTACAAGTATGTGCTGCTGGCTTCTGAGCAGTTGGTGGGCGTCTGCCTTTTTGTGTTCATCAGGCCCCAGCATGCTCCTTTTATCAGGTCAGTGAACACACAGCTGTGCCCAAGTTGGGTCACCTTCAGTTTGCTTTATGTTGCAAGCTAACATACGAGTGTGCTAGGAAGCATGTGGGGCTCTAAAAGAGCTGTTCCATCTTCCGGGGAACTAGTTGCTTAAATTCTTTTATCTTAGTTTTTAAATGCCTCATCAGTTGCCAAGAAAGCTTGAAAAGCTGAAGTGTTCTATTGTTACCTGCTCAATAGCTGTTGGCATTTTTTTAAAGTAGCCCAGTGGCCTTACTGCTGAAAGAACAATGTGAAAATGTTCTGTTACCAACATAATGTCATACTCAGACATAGTTAAAGCTGTTAACTTCTGTGCCATTGTATTTGAAGTTTTAATAGTTGTTTAACTCTTTTAGGGATGTTGCTGTTGATACTGTAAAGACTGGCATGGGAGGAGCCACTGGTAATAAAGGCGCAGTGGCAATTCGGATGTTGTTTCATACATCCAGTCTTTGCTTTGTCTGCAGTCATTTTGCTGCAGGGCAATCACAAGTTAAAGAGAGAAATGAAGACTTCGTAGAAATAGCTCGCAAGCTCAGTTTTCCAATGGTAAGCAAGTGTGTTCAAATTCCATAATGAATAAGTAGTTAAACCCTTTGAGCTCCAGCAGTGTCATCCAAAAGCTCTATTTATTTTTTTTTTCCCCTCCCCAGATTCCTGTGGAAATCAAATTTCCTTGGGTTAGAGGTCTCAGAGATAATTAAGTTCCCACAATTTTAATAAAAATAGATGACTGCAGAAAGAATAGACCTTTCCGGTACAATGACTGATAGAGATGTTGAAACATAAATTGACTTGCATTTAGGCATCAAGGATTTAGCATAGGAAAGAGACCTTACAGATTCCTGACATGCAGGGGAACTTTTTTAGGCACCAGAGTTAATCAACTATGAGAAAAAAAATCCATGGGAACCAGTACACAAGAACGATTTTTTTTTTTTTTGCTAACTTGTTTTAACTTCTTGCTTACTTATTTTTGTCAAGTTGGATTGTAAAGTTCTGCACCATATTCTCATAAAGGATTGTCAAACACCAAGTAAATACTTGATAATTTTATCAGTGCAACAAAATGCTTCCTTGAGACTTAGCCGTCTTAAATTTTGTAGTCAGACTGTCCTTTGTTAGTTTCTGTGTCACTGTGCAGGAGTCTGACATCTTATTTTCCAAGGTTTTTTAATTTCTAAGTTTGTCCCCATGGTCATGTTTCAGTTTTTCTTGAAAGTCCTGTATTCTTATGGTCCCCAGAAACAGTTACCTAAACGCTGTTGTTTTAATCTGCCAGTGTATCTGCTGTCATTTACTTAAGGGCAATGGAAAAATCAAAACAAACAGGGAAACAAAAGTTCTCACTTTAAACCCTAGGGTTTGTTTAAACTAACAGAGCCCTTCTGTCTCTCCCTAGCTATGACAATTGTATGTAACTGAAAAGTCTACAATTAAATCTGAATAATAAAGCCCTCGATTTGCAGTTTGTCAGGATATTGTGCCACAAGATCCCAGGGTAGTGTTTTGTTCTCGTTTGTAACCTCTTTGTCACAAAGGTAGCAGTCATCATCTTAGAGCAGACTTCTAAAACAGGAGTAGAAAGATGAAGAATTTTGGAATCCAATTCAGATGATTCAAGTTTCTTCAAAAACGCAAGCTACATAAGAAATGTTACTACTTCTTTCATATTCTATATGTGTGAATACCATACAGTTGGCTATGTTGTTTGAACCATCTGAACAGTAAATACTAACATATATTTCAGTTGTTCTCATCAGCTAGAAATTATGCATATTTTACAGTTAAAAACTGAACTTCTGCACCTGGAAGTAGTAAATTTGTCACTTGGTTGTTTTGAACTTCATTGTGTGCTTCTGTTTCACAGGGAAGGATGCTCTTTTCCCATGACTATATCTTTTGGTGTGGTGACTTTAATTATCGAATAGATATTCCAAATGAGGAAGTTAAGGAACTAATACGACAACAGAACTGGGATGCCCTTATAGCAGGAGACCAACTTATCAATCAGAAAAATTCTGGACAGGTATCTTAAAAATGTTACCACACTT
Organism: Burhinus bistriatus; assembly: GCA_013397275.1. NCBI lineage: Eukaryota > Metazoa > Chordata > Aves > Charadriiformes > Burhinidae > Burhinus > Burhinus bistriatus. The sequence continues at coordinate 76,455 of VYXH01005948.1, forward strand.
AAGAATATTTTTCTTTTTGGCTTTAGCAAGTTTCTGTGGTGCTTCTGTAAATCTATATCCTCAGCATGTTTTATGTATGTCCAGGTAGTAGTATGGAAGGGGATGGGACATAGCAACATTTAGTAACTTATTCATAGTAACTGACCTGAAGAGGCAGTGATACAAATACAGTGACTAACTGTAGGAGTGAGGTTTTTCTTTCTCTCCTGAAAAAAAAAGGAAACTCTATCACCTTTTTAGAACTTTGTGTTGGAGTTTACTGATTATATTTTCCTTTTTATGAGATGCAACTATTTAAAAATATTTATAGAAGTTCTTTTGGTAACATTACTGTTTACTTTAAATTGCTGCAGTAATAGATCTGATGGTGTTACTGTCATTCTGTTGAAAAAAGGAACAGTCCAAACAGTAGCCTTTTTACTTCAAAGGAAAAGAGCACGAAACAACAAAGTGAAGAAAGCTTCAGATTTTAGATATAGGGTTTCTTGGGAGGCATGTAGCAATTAAAGGAATATTTGTAATGAGCCAAATTTTCATGGAATCACGGAATTTGTAGAGTTGGAAGGGACCTCTAGAGATCATCTAGTCCAACTCCCCTGCTGACGCAGGAATGCCTAGAGCACATTACGCAGGACTGCATCCAGGCGGGGCTTGAAAATCTCCAGAGAAGGGGACTCCACAACCTCCCTGGGCAGCCTCTTCCAGTGCTTGGTCACCCTCACCATAAAGAAGTTTTTTCTTGTGTTTGAATGGAACTTCCCATGTTCCAACTTGTGCCCGTTGCCCCTCGTCCTGTCACTGGGAACCACTGAAAAGAGTCTGCCTCCATCCTCCTCCAACCCACCCTTTAGATACTTCTAAGCAAGAATAAGGTCTCCCCTCAGCCTTCTCTTCTCCAGGCTAAAGAGTCCCAGCTCTCTCAGCCTTTCCTCATAAGGGAGGTGCTCCAATCCCCCAGTCATCTTTGTTGCCCTGCGCTGGACTAACTCCAGTAGTTCCCTGTCCCACTTGAGCTAGGGAGCCCAGAACTGGACACAGTATTCCAGTTGTGGCCTCACCAGTGCCGAGTAGGGGGGGAGAATGACTTCCCTCGACCTACTGGCCACACTCTTCCCTATGCAGCCCAGGATTCCATTGGAAATCCTGGAAATTTTGTGTGAAAGTATGTATTCTTCCTTTCTAGCTTTATGTGGGAATCTGTAGATGGTAAAATGAGAGACAATCCTCTGGTTTTAGCTTTGCCTGCTTGCCAGACTTTGATCATAAGCAGGATTTTTTCTGAATTAGAGTTCTCTTCCATTTGTGCTAGTGTCTTGTGCACCAGAACAGGAGGAAAAACACTTGATAATTTTTAATATATTTTTTATAGCCCAGTTCCTAGAGAAAGAGAGACATATGTTCAAATGGGCAGACAGCATGATTGTCTGTTAATTCAACCAAAACAAGACAGGTGTAGAGGTCTTGGGGACACTTACAGCAGTTATAAAGCTGGAAACTACCAGAATATAAAAAAGACTCAAAATAGTCAAAATAGGCGAGAAGAAGGGCTAGTATTGCACTGTTGGGGTAATATTCTATTGTTTGAAAGTGGCTGGCTGGGCAGCAGGACTATCAGTTGTCTAGCAAGGGTAGTTCCATGGTTGTTGCATGTGGCTGTTAACTGGGGTATCTGCTGTCCAGGAAAGGTGTTTACATAGCAACTTTCTTCGTAAAAGTAGGTTAAGAAATAACTACCAAAGGCAAAAAAATGAATAAATTGTCTCAGAAGTTGCAGATCTTCTGATATTGATTTTTAAATTGACTGGATTTCAATTTATATTTCCAACAGGAAAACCAGGCTAACCTGTCATTTGATGCAGACTTGACTATAAGATCTAAGTTATATTTTACAGATTTCTGATTTCTAAAACTGTCCATACAAGATTAAACTCAAGACTGGAGCTGGTTAAGTTAACTAAAGGGTTTTGGCTTATGTCTAGTTTAAACATCTAAAGAGCAAGCAAATCTCCTGCCTTCTAGGGTCTTGTGTTAACTGGCTGTATCTGTTTATGTTGCTTATGTACCTAACGAATTTTTGATTCCTTTCAATTGACTCTGTATCTGTAGATACCATATGTAGTCTTGGCAGATAATTTCACATAACATCTCCTTTTATTCTGCTTTCCTATTTGCTTGAGAAGAAATGGGGACATTATCTCTCTAATCTTTCAGTTCATATTGAATGTATTAAGGACTCTTTATTTTTCTTTTTTCCTTAACTCCTATTTATTGATGGGACATCTTGTGTCAATTTGGGGAATGTTTTGCATGTTCAGATAGGTACATAAAATATAAACCTTAATTCCCAACTTCTGCTGACACATGAGCAACTAACCAACTAAGTGCAGTGCTGTGGACAGCATCTGTGTTCTGGATGACCTCAAGTTCTGGATGACATTGGAGGAACAGTACGTTGATCATGAGCCTGCGTTTAAAGATATAAATGTTGACGTACCTCTGTTTAATGATTATCTGTCTGGGTCACTATTTAGTCTTAGTGGCAAATGTAGAATGTTTTCAGCAGATAAAATTTGGAGGATTCATATTATCAAATGACTTTTTTTTTTTGAGATGTGTATACAGGTTTTCACTGTCAGAAAAGAGAATTCTGATTAGTTTCAAGCTGTTTCCCATCTGTTTCTGTCTTCTGGCATGACACGTAACTGCTTTGTTTCTTACAGATTTTTAGGGGATTTTTGGAAGGGAAAATAAATTTTGCTCCTACGTACAAATATGATCTGTTTTCTGATGACTATGACACCAGTGAAAAATGTCGCACACCGGCATGGACAGATCGTGTTCTTTGGAGAAGAAGAAAATGGCCTTTTGATCGATCAGGTTTGAGTGCTTCCTTAAATTGTTTAAAATATTCTTTTAACTGGCTTACAGAATCATTTAGTGACATTCACAGTGCCAGTGATTCTGAGCTTCTATCCCTGACTTTGTGTGAAACAGAAAGCTTACAATAGCATCTGCAATAAATACAGTGATGCTGAACAGGAAGATCAAGAATCAGATACCAGTTACTGTTATTTCAGTAATTCAAAAGGAACTTCTCTTTTTTTCTGTAAAACACTAGGGTTTGGTTTACTTTCTTTTTTCTCTTTTTTACAAATAGCTTGTTTTTTAAAGCATATTCTTGCAGTCACTGTGGTTTTCCCCTTTTGTTTTCATTAATACTGAATGTAGCTGAAGACCTGGATCTTCTGAACGCTAGTTTTCATGATGACAGTAATGTCCCTTATACGTGGAATCCTGGTACTTTGTTGCACTACGGAAGAGCAGAGCTGAAAACATCTGATCACAGGTTTCAGTTTTACTTTATACATTACTTCCCAATCATGGAAGATTTAATATTCATGTTATATATTTTGTTGCTCAGATACTCTGCTTACAGGTTTTTCTTGTGTATTTTTTTTCCAAGGCCTGTGGTTGCATTGATTGATATTGACATATTTGAAATTGAAGCAGAAGAGAGGCAAAAGGTTTATAAGGAGGTGATCGCAATGCAAGGACCACCTGATGGTACTGTAATGGTCTCCATCAGAAGTTCTTCAGCAGAAGAAAACTACTTTGATGATAAGCTGATCGATGATCTTCTTCAAAAATTTGCAAGCTATGGTGAAGTTATACTTATAAGGTTAAAAAGACTTTTTACTTTTAACCTCTATTCCTCTTCATTGTTCCCACCTGTTTCTTGAATAAAGTTACTTTCTTAGCAGGCATTTCAGTTAAAATCTGCTTCATTTTTAACATTTAGATTTCAACTTTACAGTTTAAAATTAGTTTTACGTACCTGTATGTGTCTTAGTTTTCAGACTTAATTTTTTCAGATACTCTTTATTTTTGAGATAATCACACTGACTTTGTGAGAAATCAGTCAGATTTAAAATTTGTTATTTATGTAATTTTATACAAATTTTGTATTCTAAAATTAGGTTAGTAGTTTTAAATGAACTGAAGATGAGAGGATCCCTGTGAATGCTGCATTTTCACTAAGCTGTTAATTGAACTACAAGTGTTGTGGTATTTTGTTTGGGTTTTGGGGGGGATTGTTTTGTTTTGGGGCTTGGGTTTTTTTGTTTGGTTGGTTTTTTTTTTTCCAGAAGACTAGGAGCATAGTCCCAAGCCCATAGTGAGGTGTAATGTGGAACACCTAATACAAATATATAACCTGTAGCCACACAATTATTATTGAATGTGTATAACTGTAGTCACATAATTTTTAAGAGGACAGTGCTTTTGCTGTGTGATATTTACCTGGTTCTCTTTTGCTTTTTTTTTTTTGTTGTTGCAAGGATACATTCAGTTAAAGCTTATTAGGCAACTATTTATATTTTAATGAACTTAAAATAATTCTTCTCCCGCAAGGGAAACGTTGAAAAACCTTTAAGATAAGAGGCTTCAAAAGTCAGTAGGTAGGATAAAGTATTTTAATTATTGTTTCCAATGGACTTTGCAGGTTCGTGGAAGACAAGATGTGGGTAACATTTTTGGAAGGAAGCTCTGCTTTGAATGTTATGAATTTGAATGGTACTGAGGTAATGTAAAAATTACTGAACTTTCATATAGCAAGAGAAAATCCAACATTTTAAAGAATACTTGGGTGGGTTGGGTTTTTTGTTTCTTTGGTTTTAATTCTTAAAAGTTTTTCATGTTGCATACTAGACTGTTGTATCTAATCTTTTTTTTTTTTTTTAATTTTGATAGCCACATAGCATGATGTTGAGTTTCAAAAGGCAGCTGAGAGAAGTACCAAACAATTTATTTTTATGAGGAGGACTATTAGAGACATGAAGATCCCATATTGAGGGGCATCTTCATCAAACGAGGGATTTTTAATTTTTTTTAATGATTTAAAAAGCAGAGCTTTTACCTTGATTTTGTAGTATGAACAAGTTTATCATATTTATAGCCTGCAATTATTTGAAATTCAGCACTTTACTGCAGTCACGTAAAAATTCAGCTCTCATTGACTTCTGTAGGGCCAGTATTTAATCTTTGTAAAAATTTTAATTTTCATGTTCAAATTTTTACTGATCTGTGTTCCTGTTAAGATGTAGATTCTGTACTGGGATGTTTGTGGGTGGATCCTTGCATCTGCTGAGAGTTTCACTGACAGCCCATGTAGGATAGGGGCTCAGTGTCATGTCAGTTTGCAGAATGAAGGCCTGCTTTATCAGTCTCTAAAAAAATGACTTAATAAAGTCTGCTTTTCTTTACAAAGAGTAGTGTTTCTGCTGTAATAAAAAAACCACAAGCTTTTCTGTTAACTGAAAAGGAAAAGCTTATGAGACAAGTGGTTAGTTTTTCTTTAGAAAAATATTAAATAGTTGTAATTAAGAGTTTAAACTACATAAATGTACTTCATTACCAAAATGAAGTGAAAAGCACAATTATTTTTGTCATGTGTCAATGTCATTGTTTAGTCCCAGAAATTCTGATAACCTTATTTGTGATATTTTCAGTAATTTTTCTTTTTAAATCTAGAATGCTGAATTTTAATGTTCCTACTCTTAAGAGTTTCTGTTTTGTGCATACCTTTTTGGCAATTCAGCTACTAGGAAGGATTATAAACATAAGCTTGAAAAATCCAGATTGGATCAGAAGTTTGGAAGATGAAATGAATCTAGAGAAGATTAATCTTGGGCTGCCTTCATCGACAAGCTCCACTTTGCTTTGTGAAGATGCTGAGGTTACTGCAGACTATGATATGGAAGGTTTGTTGACATAAAGTATTCCTCATTTTGAAATGTGTAGAGTCCTAAATAATGCAGTTCATTTAATGCATATACCAATACTTTAACAAGTTTATGCCCATCTAAAGTAGATAAATCAGAAATCCTTTTATTTCCAACAATATCTTGACAACTTGTTGAGCAGTGTCAGTTTGCACTGTATCTCTAGGTTTTACTATTTTGCTGACATTCTCTTTATTCTTCTCACTTTATCCTGTGACTTACCCTCTCAGGTTCACTTCATTCAGGCAAATTTTACTGTTCATGGAGACACCTTACAAGCAGGATATACACAACTTCAGAGTGCAAAGCAATTTTTATTTTTTTTTCTAATACACGTAATAGTTTAAGAGGACTAATGAGCGCCCATGCTAAGCATTGATATGCTTACCACCCCCAAGAAGACACCTGGTGAGCCTTTGACAGGGAGGCACATAGGAGCTGGGCAAGGAAACCTTCAACCTCTATCGCTCCTTGTAACAGGCTGATCTTTGGCATTAATGAGTTGCTGTTTTCTGGTTCCCTGGTGTCATGGTTTAACCCCAGCCGGCAACTTAAGCACCATGCAGCCACTTGCTCACTCCCCCCATGGTGGGACTGGGGAGAGAATCAGAAGAGTAAAAGTAAGAAAACTTGTGGCTTGAGACAAAAATAGTTTAGTAAGTAAAACAAAAGCCACGCACACAACCAAAGCAAAACAAGGAATTCATTCACTACTTCCCATGGGCAGGCAGGTGTTCAGCCATCTCCAGGAAAGCAGGGCTCCATCACACGTAACAGCTACTTGGGAAGACAAACGCCATCATTCTGAACATCCCCCCCTTCCTTCTTCTTCCCACAGCTTTATATGCTGAGCATGACGTCACATGGTATGGAATATCCCTTTGGTCAGTTGGGGTCAGCTGTCCCAGCTGTGTCCCCTCCCAGCTTCTTGTGCACCCCCAGCCTGCTCGCTGGTGGGGTGGTGTCAGGAGCAGAAGAGGCCTCGACTCTGTGTGAGCACTGCTCAGCAGTAACTAAAACATCCCTGAATTATCAACACTGTTTCCAGCACAAATCCAAAACACAGCCCCATACTAGCTACTATGAAGAAAATTACCTTTATCCCAGACAAAACCGGCACACCTAGTTTTCACTGGTTTTGGTTTTTCCCTGAAGGGTTTTTATATCTTTTCATGTCATACTTTTCTAGCAGAATCCTACAGTTGCTGAACATCAGTGTAGCAGCAATTGCGCCTCTGCATTTTTGCTTTTCTTTACTTGCATCTTTCTAATCTATGTACTTTGTCACAGCTTATTTTTTAATCTATTAATTAACTTTTATGGAAGTGTGCTCCACTCTTCCCTACATTAAAATATATTCTTCTTATGTCCTTGGCAAGCAAAACAGTTGTTTTTTGAACAGCAGCAAAACCCCCCCCACACACCTTACCTGCTGACACTTCCTGGGTGTATTGCCTTTCCATATGTATTTTACAGGTTTGTTTCTTTGTCATTTCTTGAACAGATGTACTTCCTAGATCTAGTCATTGTGTCTATACTGATTTATTCTGAGTAGCTCATTTGCTTTGAATTTTTATGCAAACTACTTAGTGGCAAACATTACATTGCAAAAGTTTCAAGAAAAGAGATGGCAGTTATGTATACTGGAAGGAGCAGACTAAGGTTTTTTTATATGGGTATTTCATAAAGGAAGATATGTTCTGGTAAAGGTACAGATATGGGAAGCCTTTATGAAAGGCTGGAATTTGCATTAGTCTCAGTGTCATAGGATACCTCAAACCAGGACACCAGTACAGGTAGGAAACAGGACTTCAACAGTTTAGACACCTGTATGATTGGTTGATTTCATTAATAGTCCTACATGAAATGGTATGATTCCCTTAAAATGTGACATCTCAAATCCCACAGGAGTCTTAAATCGAGAGCTAATGTCTAATCAGCAGCCTGGTTACTCTGTTACTGCTGAGCAGTGCAGACTTGAAGCTGGTACTTCTGTAGAACATTGTGTGTCATTCATGTACCTGAAGAGAGAGAAGCCTAGAAGTTATGGAAGAAAGGATTACTGTGGTCTTATTGGAGTGTGATGAGATAATTGTCTATTTTAGGCATTTTGAATATCAACATAAAAATATTCTAAATTGACAGTTTACTTTTCAAAGGCATGTCCATGTTGAACCTTTTTTTTAAACATCTTTCCACCTTTTCAAACAGAAGGTATTATATATAGCAGATATCTTGAAATCCCCTGCCCAGCCTTCTAAAGAATGGTAAGTGAAGCTTGCCATCTATTGCAAACCAGGGGAGTAATTTTTGCAAAGGTCGTCTTTGTAAGGCTAATTGTTTCTTAGATTAACCAACATTACAGCTGCCACACTATTGTAATTACCTTTAATACGTATCTGTAATATATATTGTGCATTTGGAGTATTTTTAACTGGTTTGAATACATATGCATTCTTTATGTGTAATTTTATGATTCAAGGATCAAACTTTGGTTGTTGAGCTAACTCCTTGGAACTTGAGGGCTTTTTGCAGAAAATGCCATGCCCAGAATCATTTTATAATTTCACCAATTTTGAAACAAGTGTCTGTTGTTCCCTTTTTTACATGCTTTTTGTTTTTTGGGGTGGGGTTTGTTATTTAGGAGACATTGATGACTATAGTGCTGAAGTAGAAGAAATCCTTCCTCAGCATCTACAGCCAACTTCAAGCTCTGGTCTTGGGACCTCCCCAAGCTCGTCACCGCGTTCCAGTCCCTGTCAATCCCCTACGCTGTCAGACGGACCTACGATCCCAGTGAGACCAAGCCGAGCACCTACAAAAACTCCTGGACCACCTGTTTCCACACATAGTGTGTATTAAATTGCTTGACTGCCTCTTACTACTATAGAGTCTGGCAGCTGTATGGCCCAGTGGTAGAATACTACCTTATAGATTATTTTTAATAGAGCTTTCAGAGTAATATAAAAGGCTATTCTTGTCATTATCTAGCACTTCACGCGTAAGTGGCCTTGGGCAAATCATCTCATTCTTTATGTCCTGGTTTTCCTAATGGACGGCAGAAGCACTTTTTTTCCTGAGTCTTATTTAGTACACTGTCCACTGATCCACACTGCTGCAAACTACTTAACTGCTCTAGTTCTTTAGCGTTTCATCATGAAAGGGACACCTCAAAAAGTTATGTGATTAATAGGCTAAGTTGATTAGTTTGAAACCTTTGTTCAAGAATTCTGTTGCAATGTGTCAGTATAATCCCAGTTCACTTTAGTTATACTCTTCAAGTGCAGCCCATTTCAATTAATGCTACTACCAGCTGTAATATGTAAATTGTCATCAGCAGATTTGTAAACTGAGTGTATAATATGAAAGCTTGTGTTTAAACACAACTTTATTTTAGTTACAAAGTGGACATTCAGAATTTCAGTGTCTGGAATGGCTTCTAGAACAGTTTATTCCAATGTAATTTGGAGTAACTTTACGAAAACTGCTAAAATGCCTCCAGAATTCCCCTTGTAACATTTTTTTCCAGAGAAATCAGTTCACAGATTAGCGTAAAAAATCAACATTTGGACCTCTGCAATTTTTGAGAATGTTTAGGATTCCATGAAAAGCATATACTGATTAAAGCATATGAGACAAAAATCTTGGTTTAGGAAATCTGCTTGTTTTCCCCATTGGTTTATTCCTCTTGTTTTCCCCCTCTCAAAAACTTCTGTGTCATTGTTTCCAGGGCTGGGGACTGACTGTCCTCTCTGTGAAAATAACTGGCTATTAGAAAAGCTTTACTGGGATTATATGTACAAGTGATTAATTTTTGCATTGTTTTCTGTCACGTTCTCCAGCTGAATTACAGCTTGGTACCCAGCAGAAAGAGTCTTCTCAGAGCTTGGAGCCTAAGCGTCCTCCACCACCTCGCCCTGTTGCTCCTCCTGCACGCCCTGCTCCACCGCAGAGGCCACCTCCACCATCAGGTAATGTGATGATGTATATCAGGAGGTCAGGAATATTTTGTTTCAAGTCTGTGAGATGAGCTTTGAAGTTCCATGCCCAAACTACATACTATATTGTTGGTTTGGGGCTCAATGGAACATACCAGTTTTTCACTAAAATGTTTAGCTGATACATTTATTAGCAATACCAGCATGGGAAATAACAGCATTTTTCAGTACCATTTAAATATTATTGTCTTTGTTTAGTGAGTAAGTTTTAAAATTTTTATAAACTTATTTTCACAGTTTAAAAACGTGGGGCTCCTACAGCAGTGTTTACTCAACATTTTCATTTTTATGGCATCTTCATTTTTTAAATAAAAGATAAATAATCTTGTGCATTCATTGATTTATATTCCTTTAATTTTGGCATCAGTATGTGTGCTTTTTATCATGTCTGAGTTTTTAATGTAGAGTTCATCTGGATCATCTGAAAATGTAAACAATTGAGCACTAAGAAACTTGGATGTTCAGAAGCATATGGGCAACATAGTTACTAACAAACTGACCCTTGTCATTTTTAACTTTCTCATTCTTTTTCTTCCCTCTTACTGTACTGATATTTTTCATTATTGCTGCATTCATTTCTTAAATACTATAAGGCGGTAGGAGTCCTGCACCTGCTAGAAAAGAATTTGGAGGTAATGATTTTAATTGTTTTCAATATGACTACATAGCAAAACTACTATGGTGGTCTGTTGTGACAGTACTTAGTATGATGATGTCCAAAGGTATAAAAATCTGTAATTCTTAAAGATGAATGTAATTCCTTTCTCAGGGTTTGTATCCTCTTCTGAATTACATCTGACTTTTTAGTGACAAAATATTTCTCCAGAAGTTGGTACATTTTAGTCAGATTAGATTAAAATTGTTCCAGGTTTTTATTACTTTGTCCTGGTCAAAATATACCCAGCTAACTTTTCTATGAAAGCAAAAACTTGTCTTCAGTTGTGAAAAGGCTAGCTTTTTTCCTCACTGTCCATGACAAAGAGCATTGTAAAATGGATTGTGGCTGTAGCTACTTGCAGTGATTATCCATTAATTAATTGTTCAAGTTCAAACTACTGCTGGTCTGGGCCAGTTTCTCCCAGATGATCACCAGTTAACAGAGAGTTCCAAATCACTGAGCTATATTTGTCTCTAAGCTGAACACTAACATATGGGTAGTTTATTTTCTGTTTCCAAGTCTGAAATGTGCTCCTAAGCCCTTCCTAGAGACACAAAACATCCTCCATAGTTCTTGGAACTAGCACGTAATTCAAAAACACAAACTTGGCAAAAGAATTTATTCAGTTACTTTGAAGGCACTCAAGAGCTACAGGTCTTTACAAAATAACATAATCCTGAAATAATTCTCCCCTAATTCCTTTCCTTTTGATAATGCTGACAGCTTTATCAACGCTTCAGGCTATTTTTGTTTTTTTCCAGCTTGATCTGCTTTTGCATGTAATAACAACTCCTGCGTTCTCAGAAGTGCTGCTCCTTGAAACTAATCTTTGTCCTTCTTTGTCACACGCTTCATAGTTGAGCTGTCCCGCTTGGACTTCAATCAGCTCATTAATACGTGGGATAGAGGGAGAATAGTTAGTGGCTCTGAAATACTTTCTTAATGGCTTTTCAGTTAGTAGGCCACTACTGCCACTCAGTTAGTAGGAAAAAGCGATTTTTGAGAAAATAATTCAAAAGTTTTGAGTAAAATCTCAGAAAATAAGTAAACTATTTTACACAGTAGATAAGTATCAGCTAACTTATTCTGATGTTGGGCGGAGATGTGCATGGCTCTTAGATACTGTTGAGGGGAGGAGGTTATTATGCCAAAGGCACAATATTTCTATTAGTTAAAATGCTGGTTTTAGAAAATAACCAGTTTGTACATAATGCACAACATATGTGAGATTTAGTTCATTGTACTGCTTCAGTCCTATATAGTTTTATGTGCACTGACACAATCCTGTTTGCCTAGTTTGCCTCAATTGTGCAAAGACTAGCCTTCTTTTTTTACTCTCTTTCCCAACATAGCTTGCCATAAAGAATTGTAGCTTGCATAAAAAGCAAGCTTTATGCAATCCTTTAAAAGAGATTGTAGTATATTTTTTCCATAGGTTATTCTGACCTAAAGTTCATCCCACTTTTTCTCTCCTCTTCATTTTCAACTCATGGCATACATTTATAAGGCATAATGCTTTGCTTTTCAGTAGTACCTGAGCTCAGCTCTGAGCAAGCTAGCACAGGACTGGAAGCAGCATAAATGTCAGTGTGTTACTATGCTTGGGGAAATGGCATCTGTTTCTCTTACCTAGAATGAAGGCTCCTAAAGCACTGTGAAAATATCTGTGTACTGTAAAAGTGTATTAAACTTTGGTTTTAGACTTCTGTAGCACATCCAAAGTGACATTTGATCCTGTCTTTAAAATGTTGTGCATTTTAAATGTTACTTTTTTTTCCCCCTATGTGTTTTAACCCTTTTTTTCTGGGTGCTTCACTCCCTTCAATGTCCATAATGTTTCTTCTAATGGCTCAGTATGCTTTGAAGATGGAAGCAGGATTTGGGCATCTAAGTTTGTTTTAGAGTTTGGTCATATTTTACATCAGAAGTAACTCGGAATTCAAGGAAACAGGAGGTGCAAAGTTTCCTTGTTTTCGTCTGCTAATATGAAAGATGTCCACTGGAGATTTTATAAGCTCTCAATTGTTTATAGTTAAAAATTAAAATGCTGCACTCTGTTTACCCAAGATTTTGTTTTAATACATTACAGAGTAAATTCTTACACAACATTAAAAATTACAAAGGCTGCTAATTGTTAAAAAATAATGTTTGGTTTGGTTTGTTTTCCTTTAATAATATTAGTCAGACCTTTCCTGATTGGTGCAGGAAAGGCTTATAGTTGGCTTTTATCATTGGTTTAAACTGTTAAAATGGCGTTAAGATTGAGAGAATGCACAGTATTTCCAGTATATGCAATAATTTGGGTAAAATGCATTACATTTTCGCTGTGATTATCCTCCAAATAAATACAATAAACCTAGAAAATACAGTAATAAAGTTGGCACTAAAAGAAATGCAAGCATGTTAAGCTATGAAAAGACATGCACCCAAGCAGCAAGTACTTACTAGTGGAGTCTGATACTTATTGTCACTCATTAAACTTAGCTTTGCAAGAACCATTCAGTATCTTTATTTTTTCCCCGTAGCTTTTGCAAAGCAGAGTTCAGGTTGTTGGGGTGCATTAGAATACGGCAGTCATTTTGAGAAAGCTTTTTGTCATTGTTGGGGTTTTTGTTGTTTTGTTTGTTTGTTTTTTTAATACAGGGAAGAGCATGTTTCTTCTTTTCTTGCTGAAAAAGGAATGTTCAGTAATAGAGGAAACAAGCCTTAGTGCTAAAACAGTAAATGCATTGTTCAAATGGCAAATGCCCTGGATATACACACACACATGCACATGTGCACATATATGCACATTTTACTTTATGAGAAGTTGGGGTTGCTTTATTTTCCATTAAGCTAAAATGTAAATGTAATCTTTGCAAAACATGCAGTTCTGTCTAAAAGATGTCAGGGCATAAGTTACAGGTTGTTTCTGTATAAATCCAACTCGTTTCCTTAAGATATCACATACTTGTTTTTAAATAGTATTTTTACTTTCAAAATACTGTTTCAAACTGAAATATAGATTTAAATCTATATACAGACTACAGTAACAGTTTAAAATTATACCTAAAACTGTGTTTCAGGTTCAGATGTACGTTTTTCACTGTCCTTAAGATTAAAATCTTCCTATAATGCCAATTGTGATAGCATTATCAGAGCACCATAATTTTGCTTTATCACTGCTGAAGAGTATTGTTAGTAAGTGGAATTTGGGGGATTTGACCTTTATGCCCTTTCTCTCCCATATAATGAAAATTTTTAAATTTGCAAAACCTTTTTACATCCTCATGCACAGAAGTCTTCCTCTGTATGGTGCACCAACATAGGAACATGTCTATGTGCTCTGGTAAAAGAGGTTCTCTGCCTTCCTTTTCCTGAAAGGAGTTGACTATTTAAATCTTCTTGCATAAAACAAGATTTGCTTCACAAGAGCATCCTGAAAATACCTATTCAAGGTATGGAGTGAGTTGAGCTTTGGGAGGGGAAAGTGCAGAGGATATGTGAAATGAACAGGCTAGTTCCCTGCTCTTGGAGAGGTTTTATTGTGTCTATTTCCATTAATGCTCTGAGATGAACAGTTAGCTTTAGCCTCTGTAACCAGAGAGGGTTCAGAGGAGTGTCCTGTAATCTGTTGGGCTGCTCTCCACCTCCCTTTATTTTCCTCCTGTTAGCAGGTAGGCTTCTTATAGCTATAGTTACCACTTTCTTTTCTCCCTCAGGGTTCCTCTGGGTTGCATGGGAGAAGGGCAGAGCTAGTACCTGAAAGCAATGAAATGTTCTCAGGCAGTGCTTTCCTCCTGTGCCCCTTCCTTACAAATGCTCTCTGTTCATCCCTCCTCAGTGCTGCTTCTCTTGCAGAGAAGTTCACTGTCAGAAACTTTTGTGATGGAAATCTAAGGTTAATTGGCAGAGCCTAGAACTCACCCAGAATATGTAACATATGCCAGTGTTTAACATCTTTGAACCAGATGTTCAGCAAAACCAGAGATTTGACATCTCTGAAGATAATCACATACCAGCCTCATCTGCAACCTTCACTCTTCCTACTCTGAGTGACACCTCCACCCATATCTGACAAAATTCACAGCACTCTTTCCAGATCATAGAGAGCTCCTGAGCAGATACCACACATTGGCACATGATGAGAAAGCATGAGGCTGTGTCATCGCTAAGGCAAAAGTTGCTTTTAAGGTAGGCTTCTTGAACACTGGCTCCCTTTCCTCCTATACTTGAGCCACTCCAGGGTTGCCAGATATTACTGTTACTTATTCCTATGCGCATGCCTTAAGGATTTCTCCTCGCATACTGTCTAGTGTTATCTATGTCCTGCCATGTTTTTACCATACAGTTTTATGGACCCAGTATATGCTTGATCATCTTGCAGAAATAAAATACTACAGCATGGTTGTGCATGATTAAAAATCTTCTTTCTCTCAATCTGAACTGTAACATCTACTGTGGGCCAGTTGATACAGCTTTCCCAAGTACAGAGTGCTGCTTGGAGATAACTTAATGATACAGTTCTGTAGGATACAATACGTTACATAAAATGGGAAACTTTTTTGTTCCATAAACTTGCTTATTCATATGTAGTCTTGGCAGAAACATACTACATAGTATTCTCCTGAATTACAGGAAGCAGACTTAATGTTGCAGGGTATAACTGATGTACATTTCAAGTGTTTGAGTATAGATATGTGCTGTGCTTTAGAAGAGTTTCAAGACCTACTTTTAATATCATTCAGAATCTTAAAAAGTTTGTGGAAAGTGAATACTGAAGAAATGAAATTATCTTTCAACTGTAATGTAAAATTGAAATAATAGCATGTTTCTAAACATGATCATACTTGCTGATCTCTAACTGATATCAGTCTGGTTTCCCCATGCTGCTGCAAACAGTTATCTCCTACAAGTAACTACAATCTAGCTAGACCATTTCTAAATTATGTAAAGCTGTCTTGTGGCAGTGTTCTTTCTGGTTTTACTTTCTCAATCTACTGCTTTTCTTATGCAATGTACAGCTTCTCTTCTTTCTCTGAAAAGGTCTTGGAGCTCCTCCCAGTCCTGGGGTAGCTAGGAGAGAAGTAGAAGGTAACATAACAATTTTTGTATTCTAGAAATGGATTTCTAATTTAATACCTGACTAATATTATTGCCGTTGTGATACTGAAGGTGGTTTCATGAAGGTATTTATTGTGTAGGATCTTTTTTATTTAACATAGTTTTCAGACGGTCAGGTTGCTTGCTGCTTTACAGTGATGGTGTGAATTGTTATAGAAGGCAGTCTTCATTTATGAAAAATGAAGTGAAAACTTAGGCTGCACTAATCAAGAAAAATACTTTGAAGACTGACTCTCAGAGGAAGCTGTAACTGACTGGTTGCTAGAGTAAATACTATTCCTGTAACTAAACCAGGAATCTAGGCAGCCTACTTCTTCCATAAAGAACTACACATGTTCATATATTTTGGGGAGAGAAATTTCCATTTAAATAATTTAGCCTGTAATTTAGTATTTTTATAACTTCCTAAAGAGATGTATGTGCAAAATACAGTGTAGCTATTTTCATTCTTGTGCCTAAATGTATGTGACATAAATTTATGAGAAGCATCTCTGTCTTCCATTATTCTAGTTGGAATACGTGTGTATAGTGCTGTATGGGTCCTGTTTTAGCCGTGCCAGTGGAGTCATGGTTTTGGGTTTCTTCTTATTCCCTCAGGAATGTGACCCTTTAATAAGTCACAATCAAGATGTCCTCCTGTATACTACAATTAATTTTGGCTGTATTGCTGGCTCATTTTTCTAAATTGGCAAAATCAGTATGTGCATAGAATAGTTCAGGTTGGAAGGGACCTCTACTGGTTATCTCGTCCAACCCCCTGCTCTACGTAGAGTAAGCTGGTGCCAGCTTGCTCAGGGTACGAGTTGCATTACTGAGAACTGTACCCAGAAACCTGTTCTAACCGGTTCTAAGAAGGCAGGGTTATCTGACAACTGGAAGTCAACTTGATAAACTACATGTCTTATGTACCACAGAGTATTCCTTCCAGTTACTGTAACTGACATGGTGATTTTACCTTCCTGGGAAATAGGCAACAGAAACACAAGCCAGAATCGTAAACTTCTTTGCCTGTTAGAAATTGTGCACTTTTCTGAGGTAAAGGTAACTTTTTCATATCTTGCACTTCACAACTTGAATGTTGCATACAAGGTTGTCATTAGCATCAGCGTGTAAATGTTGAGGTTGGTGCATTAATATATTTATCCAATAAACAAAGAGAGTAGGTTCAGGAACTTTGGCGTAGACCCTGTAGATTGCTGAACCATGTATAATTACAGATGTACTCTTCTGATCGCATGATTTTTTTAAATCAGCATGTTACATAAGTTCTCTTTGTTTTAAAGACTGCTGTTAGGCTATCTGCAGAATATAGTACAAAAGAAAACAACTTCTAGCACAACTGAGAACACAGGGTACCTGTACAAGTGGGCGTCTTTAGCTTGCAACAAATAGAAGGCGATTTGACTTAATTTGTAATTAGAAGGGTCAAATTACTTCACGTGTGCCATGGGATAAGAGTGCTAGAGTAACAGCTTAGTTGATGGATAGACTTTAATATGTAACAACTTTAAAAAAAATCACTAATGTCTTTTTGCTCCCATTTCCATTAGTGATAATGTACCATTACTGTATAATACCCATTTGTAACTTACCTAACAAAGAATCTAATTTTTTTTCCATGCTTCAAAGCACAAAAAAGTCCTGGAACACAAAGAAAAGATAACTTAGGTAATACAGATACATGCTTTGTACTAATTATAATACAGAAAGAGGTTGATTTTGAAATATGTTCTAAGTCAGTGATCTCTAATATCTGTTCCAGTTCGTAATCAGCCTCCACCTTCAACTGGAATTTCAAGTGCAGGAACTGCTGGATATGGTACAACCAGACCGGTAGGTATTCTGCCTTTAAAATAATTTTCGTCCTAAGTTTTTACAGTTTATTACACTGGCAGTGGGTTTTTGTAAGTCATAACAGATGTAAGAAAACTGCAAAATTGACTAGTCATTTTACAGCTTATATGAGTTAATTCCCTCAGCAATTCTTGTCTGTTGACTAAAAATACTTCGGAATATATATACTGGACATGACTTTATTGTTTTGCACTCTATGCAGTAACCTCATAGGCTCCCAAATAATACCACATTTTATGTCCACTTTCAAATAACTGCAAAGTTATTTTATGTTCCTGTTGACTATGTTGCTGATTTTGTATAATAAAATGGATTATCTTCTGGGCTGAAATGTATATCCTGACAGCAGTGAATTGCTTGCAGGCAGTTAATGTATTATACAGGCAGTTGATTGCTGATTACTTAGTGAGTAATGGAATTTTGTACCTTGTTTTAAAAATTAATTTTGATAAAGGTCTTCATGTAAAAGTGAAACATTCAAATAATTCAACAAAACATTCAAGAAACATTAGTTCTGCATTTCATTCTTTATTTGTGGAACTGAACTGAAGGAACTGAATGAAGGATTTATGGGCACTTGAATGCTTCACTACAAGCAAGTAATCAAGAGATGGGAGACATCTGCCTTATTTGTCTTAGCAGCAGCAAACAGGAGCCTTGCGTTAGGGAAGGAGAAAGTGTTTTAATAGCTACAGGTGGTCTTAAAGAATTATGAAGAACTGGTATTGTTGATAATTCTTTACACTTTGCAGCATATTTCAGAGAGAATTTTTGCAGCAGTATGAAGGACTTTTTTTTTTTTTCTTTTTTTTCTTTCTGTATCCACGTCAACCACAGTATTTGTGCTTACCTTGTTCCCTCTGTTGTGGCATTTCCAGGCTCTTTAACTTGGATCATACCTCTTTATACCTGGACGTCTTATAAACTAAAAAGCAGCAAAAGTTGGCTCTTTCTTATGGGTTTCTTGGTCATCAGAGAACTTTGTTTTCCTTGTCTAAGGCATTTTGCTCTTCTCATTGGGATAATGTTCACAATGACGCTGACAGGATGGAGAGCACAGATACGAGTCTTTAGTAAGGCTAAAAAGCATTCTGTTTGCATAAATGTCAGTGGGATAGATAGTGATAATGCTTCCAAAAATATCTCCAAATATGGCACCTCTTCTTTAATGCCATATCGTTCTTTCTGGTAAAGTGATAGACCAGTTGTGAATGAGAGAGAGTGTGTGAAGAAGCCATTAAAATAAAGATGCAGCTAACCACAAGAGTTTAAGTTAAATCCATATAAATTTGTTTTATAAAAGGTTGTAGAGTCCTTTTCCACCTTTTAAATGAGCAAGAAACAAAAGAACACTGCCAGCTGTGCAGAGATACCAGAGTTCTTGTACAGCTTAAAGGAGTTGTACCTTACTGCTATTGCCAATTTCTATTGTACTCTTGTGCAGTATTGAAACCACTGAAAACTATTGTTGAAAGTCACCACTGAAATCACTTTTTGTTGATTGATTTTTCTCCGAGATGGTTCTCACACTGAAGAGTTCTTGATCTTCGCACTTTTTTGTTATTTTCCCATAAATGTAAAATACCATCTTCTAAAATTTGGATAAAGAAAACCTGGTATACACAGGAAAGAATATATTCATTTATCACCATGTGCCTCACTTTTTTTTTTTTTTTTTAAATATCTTATCTGGAGCCAGGACAGGATTTGACATTTCTAAATCAAAATAATTCAATAAAAAAAATCTGGTGTACAGAAGAGACTCTACCAGTATCTTGGAACTGGCATAAGTGCAAGAATTTTTGTTCATATGAACAAGACAGGAAAAAAAAAAGTAGTACTGTTCTCTTGTGCTGTGTTTCTTAGCACCCAGGCTGGACTAGAGTTAGAGCTGCTTAACCATTTCCAGAAGGGACCACGGTACTGCAATTGCCAGCATAATTTGACAAGACAAAGCTGACTGCATCTCTTCTTTTGCAGATGTTGAGATTTTCTTTAAAAAAGAACTGAAACAAACCAAAACAAACAAACAAAAACCCACAACAAACCAACCAAACAAATGTAACAGAAGGTCTGCAAAAACATCTCCTAAGATCTGCTTGACTTTTCAAGCCTTAGCTCAGCTCTTGTTTAGATTTCCTAACTGACATTGCTGCTTGCTTTTTTCTCAGGTCGTTTTTTGTGCAGCATTTCATTTCAAGGATTTCAGGACCAGGGACAGTAGCCACAGCCGGCGCGCCTTCCCACCGAGTGGTCTTAAGGATTATTTTAGAATTCCGTTCAGTTTCTTTTCTGTTCCTCTTTTTTTTTTAATACATTTTGGCATTTAATCCAAACATCCTTCTGCCTGCTTTCAGAATATTCAAAGAAATGACAAAATGCATCTTGGCAATTAAAGAGAAGACAGGTATTTCAGAGGTTAGGTGGTTTAAAGCATTTAGAAAGTTCTTAAATGGACTCGGCCAAGCATAATGCATCTGATGTTATACAAAGTCTTCGAAGTAGAGTACATACTTCTAGCAAAAGTAAGATCAAGGATGATACTTGTTTTGTAGTGAAGTTTCTTTGCTTGTTTTTAAATCATGTTTGTGTAGAGAGTTGTGTTTGCTCTGAAAACCATTTCTAGAACATCCACAGTTACTAAGATTTTGTCAGAATATACCAAGTACACAAAATCATAGAGGAAACAAATCTTCCAAACTATCTTGCCTCATGATCTTTTTTGTTTTGTTTTGGGTTTTGTGGTTTTTTTTGTTTTGTTTTTTTTGTTTTTTTTTTTTTCCTCTCCAGGAAATCTGGCATCTTTATTCTAAAGCTTTACATTCAGTTTTCAAGTGTGGTATTTGTAATTCACTCAGCTTCAGTTGTAATCTGGAATAGTTTTCTATTTCTTTTTAAATACTGATGTGGACTTCTTAATTTTGTTTTATGAGAGCAATTCTGTTCCCAGCATATTAACTTCTATTCCAACGAGTTTGGGAAGACTCCATCCTTCAGATGAGGCAGAATGTGTGTTTTATTAATACTGTTTGCTGAGGAACAGGAGTAACTGCCTTACAATTAGCAAACATAAGTTTCAGAGAAAAGAACTAACCATGGTCTTTTACGCATATCTTGGACTTTCACTATATAAAAGTGACTGCAGCTGTTGTTTGCAAATGGCAGGCTATAATTATAGCCTAAAAGGTAGATGGTGTCTACAGTCTGCATTGACGGTGGGTTATCAATGTGTCCTTACGAGTTCTCCAAATAAAGTAGTTGCTGTTGTTTTTGTTGCTTACAACAATTCACAGACTTGGGTAAAATTAATTTATTAATACTAACAAAATAATAAGTGTTTCTAACATTGTTGCACAGGTAAATATTTATATAAAGTTGAAGACTGCTGTAAAAATTCTTTGCTTTGAATTGAACTCTCATAATGTTTTGAGAATATATTCTTTGCTTTTATATGTGCATAAAAAAATATTTCCGCAACTGTTATCAAAGAATTTATTTTTCAGAGTCCTAATTATCCTGAGTCATTTAGCAGTAGGTGACTACAGATCCAAAGTAGAATTAAAATACTTTCTTTTTACCAATTATTATGTCAGATTGTTCCACCTCGAGCCGGAGTTATCAGTGCACCACAGAGCCATGTCCGTCCCTCTGGGGGCAGACCAGCACCTGAAACTCAGATCAAACCAGCTGAACCACCAAGGGGTAAGTTTACTTTAGAAGTTAAATATAAATGTTGCTATTCAGTTGAAGTACTGTCTCTGGTTTGAATGCTTTGTTTTCAACAGATGTCTTTGTTTTCCAATAGAAATTAAGATTCTCGAATGTAGTAACATTTGGCAGTTTCTGTTAACCATCCACAAATATTGTAAACCCTTATCAGATAACAGGCAGCAGTCAGATGACATCTAGTCCCACAGAGTTCATGGTATCAAGAGAAACTTTGATTAGATTTCTGTGTTTTGGTCTGAGCACGTTGGTGTGTCCTGTCATGTGTGTTGATCACTGGACCATTTGCTGCACTGGTTGCTCTATAATCATAGTATTTGGAATAGCGTTTATGTTTAACTCTTGAAGCTGCTTCCTAAACTTAAAGGTTTTTTTAATTGTGTTAATATCAAAATATGCATTTTATAACAGTGACTTCCAAAATCCTTTTAAATACAACTTAAGTACATTTAAGAATGACATGGTTTCTGGTTCTCTATTTTGTATCTATAGCAATAATTTTTGATGGAGATATGCTGAGCTTTTGATGACTTCTAATGTAGTTGCCATGAACACCTGCTGTTCTTACAGCTCATTCTCCTGCAGTTCTGTCTGGTGCTTCCACAGCCACGTGTTTTCATTCATGGCATTCTTAAGATTTCTATTACAATTATTTACAATGAAAACACTGCAAATATACTTGCAGGCTCACCATTGCTTCCTGAACCACTAAAGCCTCAGGCTGCTGGACCTGCCCAGCCCACCACTCAGCCACCACCTGTGCTAAGGATGCAGGAGCCTCTGATACCTGTGGCATCGCATCCATCTCAGACAAGTGCCCCACAAAGTCTGGAACCCCCACAACCGCCTCCTCGCAGCCGATCATCTCACAGTTTGCCTTCTGAATCTGCTCTTTCACAGCAGCAAGTAAGTAAAAAAACCTTGTATATATGTTTTTTCATTATGTAAATTAACACAGCTTGTACTGAATGCTGTAGATTTGTGAGAAACTCCAAAAGCAAGCACATAAACAAAAATAAAGGTCAAAAGATTGGATTCAAAGATCATCAAGCTCTAGTAGGATAATACTTAATTGCTTACGTATTGTCCATGAATAACTAACATCTTCAGTACTAAACGTTTAACTTAAGGTTTCTTATGACAGACTTACAACTTATGGACAGATTTTCTTAAAATTATGGTGTTATTTGACAACTTTGTATGGAAAAATACTCAATCTAAGAAATTTAATTTTATGATGACACATGACAAACTTATAGTAACTAGCTAACACAGGTTTTGATTATAAAGTAAGCTTTATAGATTGCATGATGTAGTGCTTTATGTTGATGACAATTCATTGCAGAAAGACAGTACTGATAAGATACTTAATAAGCATACATTTCTCCCCATTCCCCAGTGTCAACTAAAATGTAAAAGCATATCAAAATAATATGAAAATTTATTACAGTAACATTAATATTCTGTTCTGTGGGACCATTTAGAGTGTTATTTTCAAAAAAAATGCTTTTTCTAGGAAAAGCCATAGTTTCTTACTATTGTTTAAAAAATGCATAAGTAGACTTTCAGTGTTGTTTTATATACATAAGGCTAAACTTCTTCACTAAAGGCCAGTGCTGTTAGTTTTTACAGTATCAGGTGCTAGGCCAGATAACTACGCTACTTGAATAAAAGCACAACTTTATTGAAGCTGATGGATTTGTGCCCACTTCTTACCAAGAGTAAATTTGTGGGTTTTTTTTCTTGTATTTGGGTTTTTTTTTTAAATATAAACTCACCTGTGGATATTTATGACTATGTAAGTTTTCATCAGTATTTTCGATTTTACCTTATCTCTACATCTGAAGAACACTTTCACTAAAGCAGTTAGTTAATACCTATTTTGTACCACAATGAAGCAGCCAAATTCAGTCTTCAGTGAGTTGATTTTGAATTCTAATTGAAAAATCTTTAAATGCTCTTCCTTTCTTTCTGCTGAACCTCTCTCTCTACCTGTTAACTTTTTTTCATTTTGGAAACTTAGGCCAAAAACGGAGGATATTTTTTGAATATACAAGTAGAATATCAGGACTTTTTGTACTTTGTTAGAAAGTATGAAGTGTTGCCAGCAGAGAATATACATGGAACCATAAGGTACTTGAGAACGTACCAATTCTGTGAATAGGAACAGATTGCATTGTGTCACTTTTAAAAGCCTTATACCTTCTAAATGTAGTTTTACCACTGATCATTTTGTGAAAGAAGTGCAACCAGTTCTTTCAAAATTATTATGAAAATTACATTTATCTGTGTGTATACACAGCAATCAAAAATATGCTTAAGAACACTGTAAACGGTTTTTTTGAGCTGTGTAATGCTGTGGCTATATTGTTAACAATAACCAAACCAGACAGTTTAAGACTCGTCTAGGGAGCTATACTTTTCTCTGCAATCAGATTTCTTTGATTAATGCAGGCTGTACAATCACAAGGCCCACTTTGTGCTTCATTTATTGTCTCCAGCTTAGGTTTTTAATTTTGGTTTTCTGGGGGGTTTTTTGTTGTTTTTTTTTTAGTTTAGTTAAACAATGTTTTTCATTTCTTGATTATCATTTGTAAATATGAAGTTTTCTGAGAAAAGGTCTTTCCCTCTCAAAAGATTTTTGTATTTATTTAGTGGAGTCTGAGCCCATCCTTTGATTCAAAGCTCGATTGTGATATTTAAGAACCTAAATCTCCGCTTATAAAACTAATTGTTTGTATACAGTGAGAATATTCAGGTGTCTATAGATTACCAAGCAATACATTAAAACAAAAAAGTAGTTATTGTAAATAGATTTTATTTATTGTAATTAAGGAGATTTTGGGTTTTGATTGAATACGGTCTTACAGGTATTTTTCAGCTTGAAAAACTATTACTATAGATGAGTGACTATACCAACACAATTCCCAGAATGAGGGCTATAGTGCTTTTCATGTTAATAGATGGTTAGAATTAGACCATCAATAATCAAATTCTTACAATCAGTCTTCAAAAAATAGCATAATCAGCTGCACAATGAATGTCTGTACGGAAATAACATTAGAATTGCCTTGAGCTTGTAAGTCTTACAGTAGAATACAACAGAAATTTAAAATTTAATATAGTGTGTAGTACGTATTTTGGTATGTATTCATATCTCAAAAAATGGCTTTGTGAAAACTTGAAGTATTTTTAATATGAGGATGCTTTGTTACTTGGATTTTCTTCCTAATTTTCTTTCCTTTGATGTCTGTTTCTCTTTCACAAGCAGGAGCAACCATCAGGGTAACAGGTATCTGACAATTTACCAATCTTGTATGTGGTCTCCATCTATTCAAGCAGAAAAGATGTATGAATCTTGTTTTCATACATCTGCAGTCTCATCCACGTTAAAAATCACCTGTCTGCATTAATGAATTGACTGTCATACCATAGTTTGCTTTTTCCTTTCATAATGCAATTAAAATTGATACTGTTAACTGTATTTATTAGCACCACAGCAAATATCTTACTTCATCATCTTTTATGAAACAATTGGAACCTCATGTATGTTGCTTAGTCACTGCTGAATCTCCTGGTCTCAGTCTATTTCAAAAGAAATGAGTAGGTGTCGGAGTTAACATTTCCCTTTAATACAAATAAATCCTGATGCAATTGCACTGCCAAAGTTTTTTCAAAATAAAACCCG
Source organism: Burhinus bistriatus (assembly GCA_013397275.1). Lineage (NCBI taxonomy): Eukaryota > Metazoa > Chordata > Aves > Charadriiformes > Burhinidae > Burhinus > Burhinus bistriatus. Next base: position 101,262 of record VYXH01005948.1, read on the forward strand.
TATTTCACATTTCTCAAAGAACAGAGAACTTACTGTTACCCAAAGTAAAATACACTGTTTGTTACAAGTTTAAAAGCATTTGTTTCTAGAATTATTCAGAGCAAATTTTTACTTACAGTACAGAGCAACTGGGATTCACAGTTTCTTTGAGATCTTGTACTTTTTGATTACTTGGTTAATGAACACAGGATTTAACCAGCTGGTGCCAAGCTGCATTTGATTTATATTCTTTCTACAGTTCAATTTTTCACATTTCCCCCCTCAGTTACTTGATGTCTTTGTTTTAATATTATTTTCCAAAATGCCTACTATATACACATAAATATACCAATATTGAACTACTCTATTTATAGTTTGCTAACATTAGGCCTCATCTATTTTAGAAACCTTCCTACGGACTAGTACCAGGGATGCATGTAAGAGACATTATTGTTTAAAAAAAAAACCACCAGAGCAAATGCATTGTTGCCTGCATACTTTCTTTCTCCTGCCAACCAATTCAAGCTACAACTGCAATTTTTTAAAAGAAATTGCTATGCTGGATACATTGGGAAAACTTACAATATTCTTATTATTCCTGAGAGTCTCTAAAGCCTGTAGACTAATTTTGCATAGATGCTTAGGCAGTGGATATGTGGAGACATGCTTCAAACTATGCACAATAAATGCAGTAAAACCAAAGATTGAGGTTAGGCTATAATAATATTATATTTTAGTTGGCAGTTTTAGCTAGCATCCTAGTTCAACAAACATTAGTTAACAGAATTTTCATGCTAAATATGCAAACTATTTGGGTATATTAAGGTGATGTGTTAAAATGACAAATTTGTGAAATCTGAATTCTCAGAAGTTTTTTTAACTTAAGGTTAATTCTTTGCATTCGTTTAATAAGAGGAATCTCCAAACTCTGTCAGTGTGATGACCTGGACAAAGGTAGATATTCTACCTTTTTGGACAGTTATTACAAGGTATAAAATATGCATTGTTGTTTGAAGAAATGTAGAAAAACAGGAACATTTGTTTTTAAAAGATGAGAAGTTCTGTGGAGAAAACTGTCTTCTCCATTTAGTATTATTCTAAACAATGATAACTTGCCATTTTAAAATATTACAAACTGATGATTGTACCTTCACATGCCAAGAAGCACTGGCGATGCCTATGGATAGAAAAGTCTGAAGTGCATATACTAATTACACTAATTTTTCCTTTCATTGTGATGCTTAAATATTGCTTGTAACATCAGTGTTATAAACTCTCAAACAATGAAACCTAGAGCTTTTTATTTCATATTTGTGCCGGGTTATCTCTTGTTTAGAATACAGCATCATTTCCCAAGTTTCTTAAAGATTTTCTTATATAGTGTCCACTAGTGCTTTTGGCTAGGATTCTGACCTGCATGAAGTAGATTCAAGGTGCATCAACCAACAAGGGGGAAAATTGTGTTTAACGACTAGCAAGCTTTTCTCCAGAAAAGGGGTTAAGTGTTACTGTTTTCCAGAAAAAAAGCAATCATTCTATTGCAAGTGCATTGTGCAAGTTACAACCAAATTGTATTGAAGTTTCAGTTTAAGCCCAAGAGCTTCTTTTCTTCATCTAGGAGAGTAAGAAATGGGGAGTTACTAATAACCGTAAAACAGACAGCCATGTGATTACTAAGCACCTTGTTTTCTTTCCAGATTAAAACAAATGGAACGTACGGCACTAAACTTGAAACGCAGTTAAACAGTGACCCTTTTGAAGATTTGTCATTTCAGCTGCTTGTGTCAAAGATGCAGACGTCTGTTCGAACATCACCTGTTACAACTTTAAACCAAAAGGAGTTGATACAGTTGCCTTCAGCAACACAAAGAAATGCTGATACTTTGAATACTGTAAATTGCATGCCAGCAATGCCTCCTATTCCAACCTTTAACACATCCCAGGAACATATGCGCAGCTCTCCAAATCCATTTATTACTGGACTGAACTGCACAAATCCATTCACTGAAAGAACTGGAAACCCATTTAGAACAGAGACACAAGAGTCTGAAGTAACTTCACATTTACTAGAAGGACATGCTGCTTGCAATCCTTTCCCTTCTCTAAATCCCCCCAGTTCTAATACAAGCAAGCCTGTATTTTCTGTTGATGTATCTGAAAACAGTTTTTGCTTGCGAAGTAAATCTCTCGTGGTAAAAAATGCACAGCCAAAAGGATGGGTAACATTTGATGATGATGATGAGAATTTCAACATAAAGCTAAAGCCATCTAGAAGTGTTCAAGATCTTAAGCAAATCGTTTCCAGGAAGTCAGCTGGATCTCCAGATTTTCTGGGCACTGAACAAAATACTTTTCTTGGTTCAGACTTTAACTTTGATAATGACTGGAATAAAAGTTCTACCGATTGCTTCTACACAATGCCAGCAAGAAGACCACCTGCACCTCCTATACCATCAAGCACAACCAGCAACAGATCCCCCGTTGATCCTTTCACTTCTTTGGCACCTAAGGTGTCACCAACACAAGATTTTACAGAAAGATAGATGTTCAAAAATATAAGAGGTTATATTTGTTGCTACATTTATCCAGTAGAATAATTGGGCATTTGAGATTATTCTGTGTGCAATAATTAATTGTCAAATGCACTGAAATTTAACTCTACTCATAAACAGCCACTATTGTTTGTGTATAAATTTTGAATATGTATATATGGTAGAGCACAAAAAATTATCTGAAATTTATTAAAATCCCAATGTAATAGTATTTGAATAGACAGAGAAAAGAAGGATGAGCTACTAATCTCATTAAAATATCCCAATCTTGGAAGTAGTTTTTGCTTTGGGAGCGCTCTCATTTCCATTCCCCTTCGTGGAATTTCAAAAAAAGAGGCTCCCTGCTGGTAGCCTCCCCACTCCCTTTTTACTGTTTTGTTGACTGATATTTATAAGTATTTACCAAAGAGCTGCCAAAGTTTATTGAGATTTGAATGTTGACAAGTATTGTTTAGAAGTTGTTTAATTTATAACAGAGGCTATGGATATTTGTAAGGCTTATATTTGAACTTGTGGCACAACAAAAATAGTTTAATTTCAAAATACAAACAAAACTTTGCGTATTAATATATTCAATATTTGACTTTAATTTTCTGTGTCAGTACATTTCAGCTATTAAATCTTATTGTGACATATACTCACTAGCATTACTTCAGAATAATTGTTCCATATCATCCATTTATGCATTACTATTTTAAAGATACTTTTTTCCACAAATTGGAAAAACTGATACAAGTTTTCCCTCAACCTCTGGAAAAAAATTCCCCTTGGGTTTTGAGATACAAAGCAGCCTTTACCAGTTGCAGACAACATTTTGGAGCTGGCTTGTCCCAGTCTCCTCTTTTGCACATTAGAAGGGCTTTCTTGTCTTGTAGAAAGACCCGAGTTAGGGAATCGGCAGCCATGTTACACCATCAGAGAAGGAGAAAGTCGTCTTGGATGACTGGGCTGTCTGCTCAGCATCCTCCCCATCTACTAGACTTACTGCTGTATTGTTAAAAATCTTACTTTCAGAGAAAACAGGAGAACAGTAATTCTCTGAGCTGAACAATATCATTCTGTTGCTTTTGCAGTTAAAACTGAGTGACTCTTCCTCGCCCAGAGACAGGGACCATCCTCCGTGTGGTGGCGCTGCTTTGAGGCTAGTGAAAGCTAAGTCACAGTTCTACATATTATGCTATAAAAACGCAACTCTCTGTGCTTTTAAGACTTTCTAAAGCTCCCACGAGATTACATAAAATACAGTATGTTGTTATCACGAGGCAACTTAAAATAACTGATTTCCTTAGCTCCGTTTATGTATGCTATAAAACCCTGCAGTTTTCCTTAAAATTTGCGGTGTCTTAAGACATAACTTGCATACGCAGCTGTGTACTTTCATCCAAAGCTGATTGTGTCACCATGTTGTCATCTGTCGGGGGACTGCAAATAGATGCCTACACCCATTGGCTTACTTACAAACAAACCCTACTGGTTCTGCAAAACCAAGGACTGCAACGTTGTATTTATAGTAACAAAATACACCACGACAGTACTTTTTTTAAAGTTCTCAAATGCTATCAAATCATTATTTATAAAATAATCCACTCTTCCTTTAAACAGTATATGGCTAGCCATGAGCTGCAGTTGGATAGAGGAGTGACGATAGTGAGTTTTATATTGTGCTTTTTTTTTCCTCCGTTCAGCTCATTAAGCAGTACTTGTACATTTTAAACAGCAGTGGTACTATACGCTTTGTGCTTCCGTGTGTGAACTACCTTGTTTTAAACTGTTGCTCTACACATCTGTGTGATTGGTGTTTTGGTATATTCTTACATTAGCAAAACACTTTTGGGGGGAAACTTTTTGCTAGTGGGAATTACGTGCTAAGTATGTTGTTTGTTGAATATTTAATTACAGTGCTTAAAAACTACTGTCTAAAATGTACCTGGTGTATTGCACCTCTACACTTTACAGGATTACGGAGATCGACAGCAAAGTACTGCAAAGATCACAAGAAATGTTCCAAAAATACAGTGCGCGTGCGTGTGTGTATCTATAGCTAACCGCTGTAACGTGTATTAAGGAAAACTATTACTAGCAGAAGCTCTGAAAATACTAAGAATTAAACTTAGAATCGCTCGACGCCTTTTCATGAGTTCTGTGTTCCCTGTGGTAAATCGTGCTGTGAACTGTGACGATTTTTCTCGCTCGTGGCGCACACGCACCCCCCCGCCCACGCCTGGCTCTGTATCCCTTCCCGAGCTGCCCTATGGAACCTCCCTGGCGTTACGACAATTCCGTATCTACCCTGTGGAAGGCGGCGGTGTATTCATGAAATAAACATACCTGCCCTTAACAACTTTTAGCTTTTTCTCGCTTTGTACCTCAGGGACCGCCGCCGGCACCTTCCTCCTCACAGCGCCGCTAGGAGGGGCGGCGCGGGCCCTTTAAGCGTCGCTGATGATGACAGCGGGAGGGCCGGAAGCGGAAGCGCCGGCGGAGAGGGCCGGCGCCGGTGGGAGATACTGTTCCTGGCGGCTCCGGTGGGCGCTCGGGCGGCTGCGAGGGGCGGGCGACGGCGGGGCGGGCGGCGCCGCGCCCTCGGGGTGGCCCGGAAGCGCCGGGGGCCGCCTTTTCCCCCCGCGCTCCCTTCCCGCCGCCGGTATCCAGGGAGGCGGGGCGGTTGCTGGGGGGGGGCGGGGTGCAACGGCACTAACGGCCTCCTCCTCTCCCCTCGCAGAGCGGCGCCACTGCCCGCCCCGGCCCCGCCATGGTGCGGCTGCATGTGAAGCGCGGCGACGAGAGCCAGTTCCTGCTGGAAGCGGCCGGCAGCGCCCGCCTGGCCGACCTGGCGCCCCTTGTTGCCCGCATCTACAACGGGAGGCTGAAGGTGCAGCGCCTCTGCTCAGGTACCGGCCCGCCGGCCTTCCCTACCCCCCGCCCCGCTTCTGGCAGCCGGCGGGTGCTGGGCTTCTCCCCCTACGCCGGAGCGGGTTCGCCACCTGCCCGCGCCTCCGGCGGGGGGACGGGCGGCCTAACGGGAGCCCGGGCTCGGGCGCTGCTCCGTCTCCTGGGTGTTTGTGCCCCGCTGGCTCACAGACTGGGAGCTGAGGGACGGCCCTAGGAGGTTACTTGGCTGCGGTCTCGCAGGAGTTCTGTGCTGGCAGAAGTTAAGAAATACCTTTCAAATCCCAGCTTAGCAGCAGACAAGCTATCCTCCTCTAAATTTAAGAGAACAATGAATACCCACCAAAACATGTGTAAATTCCCACTTTCTGGTATTTTAGCAGCTCCCTAAGTCCCTTGTGGCCAGCAGCGTACCCTACGCATGGATGAAATTCTCGTCTTGCCTACTGCATGCTTGGTGCAAGGCATCCACCTGCTATGTGATGGAGAGTCACTGGATGTGTCTAAATTAGCATGTTAGTTCAATTCAGGAGTTGGCTTTTGAAAAACATTAAACATTTACTGTTTGTCCCTGCTGACCCACTTTGGTTTGCATTGCGGATCAGCTTGGGAGCACGTGAGCTGAGATTCCCTTCAGGTGAGACAGACCTGAAGGGTGCAGCCTTTCCACACCTGATGTGCTCCAGCTGCAAATATGTATGTAGTGTATGAGGCTATACGGAGGCTAATCTGAACTAAAAAAAGCCTCCAAAACTCAGACACGGTGGTTACTGTATTTTCAGCACTTGCTCTTTCTACAGATCTGCTGCTGTTGCTCCACAGTACTTGCCAATTTAACCTTAGCCTTTAAGTTTTTGTGTGGGTGCCTGTATTCCCAGCCGCAGGAACAGAATTGCCATTTCACAGGACTTGGGGTACTTCTGGCATGTCTGTTGTGAGGTGGATATGCTTTAATGTGATGGTGATTTCTGGTGATGGTAAAGAGGCTGGAGGGCTTTCAAGGAAAGGACGCTATGAAGTGGGCTGACAGCTGGATAAGTTGTTCTGGGGGAAAGTAGTGAGTGTAGCTTGCAGGCCGTGGATCAGATGCTGTAGGCTAGATAACAGGGTTAGGAAGCCACATCCACACACTGTCTGTTCTCAGTGTGTGAGACTGTATTAGTAACCAGCATTTACACCTCTCTGTTGTCTCAGCTAGAATTATCGTAGACAGTTGCTTCTTGAGTAGACATAAATTACTATGGAGACACTTGTTTATGTTTTATTTCATACTGGCTGTGAATTTGACCCTTTGGGTCAGATGTGGTATGGACAAAGCTAGAGGTAGTCCAATTACATATTTTCTTAACTGCAAAGAAATTAACTACTGTATAGCAATAAAACCTTTTTCCATTTTGAAAAAGTTGTTTTCCCAAAAGTACTTAGAAAAAGGAATATGCAGTCAGCTAAAGCTAACTAAGGAAATACCAAAAAGAAAAAGTTTATGGCAAGCAAGTATCCTCTAGGTTTACATACCTGCACAGTGTCATTTGTTACATTGTTTCATATATGTGTGAAATATATTAATTGTCGTGTAATTACAGCATATATGTGTATTTATATACTTTATTTATTCAATATACTTAGCTCTTTAAAAGCTGAAGGCTAGGAGTAAGGTTTTGCCTGCATGTATGTGTGTGAAAGGCTTTGATAAATAGTATGTTCTCAATAACATAAATTTTTAATCTTGTTCTCTAAACGCTTTAAAGAGATGGAGGAGCTGGCAGAGCATGGTGTTTTCTTGCCTTATAATATGCAAGGACTGACAGATGAGCAAATCGAAGAACTCAAGTTAAAAGATGAGTGGGCAGAAAAGTGTGTACCAAGTGGTGGAAGTGTCTTCAAGAAGGATGAAATTGGGCGAAGAAATGGACACGGTAAATCGAATATAAATGATTGTTTCTTTCCCTGCAGACACAGATAATCTATAATATAACAAGGAACATAAACCCCATAATTCTGGACCTTTCACTTTTACCTCACTGTCCTGGAAGAAAAAAAAAAAAAAAGCAGATACCAAGTATATGTTTGATTTCAGGCCAGCATGTTAGCCAGCTCATGTTTATTTGTTAATGTCATGGTTTAACCCCAGCTGGCAGCTAGGACCATGCAGCCACTAGTGCAGTTCTCCCCCTTCCCCCTCAGAAGGGCAGGGAGAAGAGANGCAGATACCAAGTATATGTTTGATTTCAGGCCAGCATGTTAGCCAGCTCATGTTTATTTGTTAATGTCATGGTTTAACCCCAGCTGGCAGCTAGGACCATGCAGCCACTAGTGCAGTTCTCCCCCTTCCCCCTCAGAAGGGCAGGGAGAAGAGAGAGAAAAGGAGGAAAAAAAACTTCGTGGGTTTAGATAAAGACAGTTTAATAGAACAATAACAGAAAAAAGAAAATAACAATAATAATGGTAAAAGAATATACGAGATAAAATAATACAAGTCACTCTCACCACACCGTGAACTGGTTGCCCAGCTCTGCCCGAGCAGCAATTGTGGATTCCCACGCCCCGGCCAACCCCCATTTATATACCAAGGGCAACATCTACTGTACGGAATATTCCGTTGGCCATTCTGTTGTTCTAACTGTGCTCCTTCTCGGCTTCTGTGGGAAGCTGAAAAAAGTCCTTGAATAGTATAAACATTGCCTAGCAACAACTAAAACAATATGCGTTATTGACATGCCTTTCATACCAAATCTGAAAACACAACAACTGCTAGAAAGAAAACAAAATCAGCTGAAAACAATACAACTAATTATAAAAATTGTCCTATAAATAAACTATATTAAAGGCAGTTGTAGATTTGTTAAGTAGTAGCTATTTCAAGAGGCTGTTTTCACAGTAGATCAGCTAAACTATCAGTTACATACGTAAGTCTTCTGTCTTGGATTAGGACCTGGTGTAATGGTGATTTAAAGCCAAAATAGTAGTATATCTCTTCAGCACATATGCTGTTTAACTTTGCAACTGTAGTACTTGAAAGTAAACTCCAAAGATAAGTAAACAATTATCAGAAGCAAGTTTGACTGCTTCGCTTTAATTTGTAAATGTATATGTGTGTACTGTTTTTCTCCAGAGGCTCCCAGATACATTAACAGGTTGTTTGTCTACTATTTCTCCTTTTTTTCTCATTCACTGTGGCTCAGACTTACCGAACTCACTCCTGTCACTATTTCTTTCTGCAACTCCAGCCAAGTGGCTTTGCCTTAGAACTTGGTATGTGTATCAAGCACCACTTTACAGTCAAGAGCATGAGGACTAATTGCACAGAATCATGGAATCAT
>VYXH01005953.1:1532-37886 GCA_013397275.1 Burhinus bistriatus
CGTGGGGACACTGAGCACGGAGGAGGGAAACGCCGGAGAAGTCCAGCACCATCCGCCGCTGATAAGAAAAAAAGGGATGAAAATAAATCCCCGGTTAACTCTTTGAGGGAGGACCGCGCTTCTCCGGGAAGAGGGACGGCTCGGTGGCTGGAGCGTTTGCTGCAGAGCCGCGCGTCCCGGGGGGAAGAGGTATGGATAGATGGTGATGGGGGACAGAGGGACGGGGAGGCAGCCCTGGGCTGTCCACAGCGGCCACAAAGTGCTGCAGGGTGCTGCTAATGTCTTACGAAGCTTCAGCTCTGTACCCTCAGCAGTGCAGGGAAGGGTTGGGACGGGAGGATCGGGGAGGGCCGGAGCAGCGGGCAGGGGATGAAATTTAATCGGATGGAAAGCAAGGTCATGTACTTGGGAAAAGACTTTCCGCTGTAAGGCGAGCGCTCCAGCCTGACCCAGGTGGTGCCGGTTTGCGGAGAGGACGGCTGGGAGCTGCCAGCCGGGCACAGCTGTGAGAAGAGCAAATATGATCCATTACCCAGACAGAGGGAGCCAGGCCTTGGTACAAGTGTGTGTGTTTGCAGTCATCCCCGCTCGGGAGAGAGGAGCTTGGGCTGGAACTGCACGTTCAGTGATCAGGAATGATGAGCCTATTTTAGAGGAGCCGAAAGAAGCTTGACAAGCAGGATGAGGAAATTATGATGATGGGGATGGTATTGTCCATCAGCACATTGGCAGTGTGAACCCTGTGAAACAAGGCAAGCTCGTTCAGCTAACGGGTAGCGCAGCACAATGACAAATACCAATGAATAAATGTTAGCAGGAGGCTGGGAGATCTTTAACCATTAGAGTGGTGAGATCTTGGTTCTGCCTCCCAAGGGGACTGGAGAGGCAAAAGGGTAGGAGCTGTTAAGGCCATGTTCAGTTGCTTTATGCACAGGGGTTGTGATTGCTGCTAAATGGAGGGATGGGCCTTGGCACCCTGGGAAGAGCTCTGGGGCCGTGCAGGGGAGCGGGAACAGGCAGGCTGGGATGGACACCACCACCATGCTGGCATCCTCTGGATCGTCCGCAGGAGTCACGCTCAAGGTTAAACTTCTCCAAGTCGCTGCAAGTGTAGATGTGTACCCCTTGGCCCAAGGCGTCACTAGAAAAGTTGTTCAGAGATGGTCTCCATGCACCAGTGAGAACTGGTGAGGGGACTGGCAGTTGTCACGTTCCAGGCTGAGCCTAAAATATCAGGTGGTAGAGTAGGTCAAGCACAATGATTTTAAATAGAAATGTTTTAAATAATATAGTGGTTTGGGGCTGTGTGTAAAACTTGCTGAGAAATGCTTTGTGAATATGCAAGATATCCTCCTGTTTGTTCCCTTTAAACCAATGTGCTTGAAATGGGGCTTTCATTTCAGCAGGGGCCCTTCTGCTTTCCAGAGTGTGTGACTGGAATATGCAGTAGGGGAAACTAGAGTAGGGAAACTAGAGTGAGTATTAGGTAGCGTAATATATAACCATAGTATGTCATTCATTCATTTTTAGGAACTAAACAAAACTCGGGGCAGTGTGGAAAGCACAGGCTGAAAACTTCCCTTTCCCAAAGGCTTCTTTGTCTAAATGTTGTAGCGATGCCCATGTGCCCCAGGAAATCCCCGGGTGCGTTTAACCATGTACCTGCTCCATTCTCCTTAGGGGTTATGTGAGGAAGGAGTTCCTGCTTGGAGTAGGGAGGCAACGACTTCAGGAACTGATATGAGGCTGTCTAATGGTGTGGCTTGAGCACAGATGGGAGATGAGGCTGTAACAAGGGCAGGCTGATGGACCAATGTCCCCAGATGTTCCTTGAGTGATGCCAAGTGGAGCAAACGTGCTCAGTCATCCCCAGCTGCTGTTGGTGGTGGGGGCTGCGGTGGCTGCGTCTGCTCCGGGCTGTGCTCAGGGACATGCTGGGAGAGGGGGTGTGCACGTTCGTATGCTGAGTACCAAAAGGTCTTGCCACAGGTGCGACTGGAACAGTTAACAGAGAGGGAGCTTCCCTTTCAGAATCTGAGCCCCTTCCTAAGAAGATGGAATACTGTGCTGAATTTCTTGTTGCGTTCCCTCAACAGGTCCTGCACCTGAAATTCAGTTCTGAAATTCAGTTCCTCGTGTTTCTGTTCTGACTGGAGTTCTGTCTCAGCTGCTGTTATGAAAGGAGGGAGGGTGTCTCCATCAGCGCCTTGTTTTGGTTTATGAGCATGTTTTTGAAGCTCACTTCCTAATCAGCCATGCTTTCTGTGCATGGGAAATCACGCAGTGATGCAAAGCTTTCCTTCTGGGTGAAGCATAACTGGCAGATGCACTCTGGGAGCGCAGCTAATGCGCTCCTGTACCTGAAGGGCGTTCAGCCAAGGGTCAGACTAGAGCCAGTCCACCACAGCCACACGGTATGTGTTTCAGGGGGTTTTGGGTCCTTGGCACCATGTTGTCATCTGCAGAAGTGTTCCCATTGCCATTGTTACTCACTAACACAGCAAGAGAAGGGATGAAAGTAACTCTATTATGTAAAAGATTATATTTTTTTCCTCCTTCAGATGTGAATTTAGCCGATAAATACTTGTATTTAAAGGATGTGGTTGATGCGGAGATCTTTCAGTATGAGGATGAGTGGTTTTGGAAGGAGATACACAGACTTCTAGTACCCGCTCTGATCCAAGCAGATAGGTAAAGAGAAGTGCGAAATTAGGCGTTCTACATCTCTTTGTGGTGCCATTGTAAAGCCCTACGTTTGATTTCTTATAACGGCTTTAATCAGGAGAGAATATCCTAGATTTAAAGAAGCTAAGTTTTTTAAACTCTTTTTAATAGTGTTTTTTGTAGGGTCTGCAACAGGGCTGTGCATCACTTTTGCTGGTATTACCACAGCTCTGTACGTGTGCTGAATGTACTGTCAGTACTGTGATAGTTTTTCTGTGTGCAGGCTCACGTTGACTCAGTTTTGCACCAAGCTGAGGAGAAGATTGATGGCTGCCAGGTGAGACAAGGGGAAATATTTGCATAATACAGAGATTAAAATAATAATGAAGGCAGCACTTGTAGACCGCTCTGCCAACTTCTCATCAAACTGCAATGAGAAGGTGTTCTCCCAGACTGGTCTGTGCAAAGCTGCTGAAAACAGGGAGGACAGGAGAGTTGGAAAACAACAAATAGATGCTGATATGCCTCATGGCTCTTAGCAGCAGTCAGTGACGTTCTAAAAGGAAATATTTTAATTCCACAGTACTCTTCCCTTCTCCCTGCTACAGTAAAAGTGGTGGTTTGTAGTGGGAACTTCAGTTGTTCTACAAATCGTTGGAGGTTTTTGGTTGGTTTTACTTCCAGGACCCGATTTTGCAACTGTTAATGCAGGCAAAGTACTCTAGCCTGAAACCGATGGACACTCCTGAAGATTTCAGAGCAAGACATCTGAGCACACAAGTCTGCAAACATAGATGTGTATGTATCCTTTTTTCCTTCAAAAAACACACGACAAACAACTTCTGTCTTGGCATGTGATACTCGCCTTGCTGTTTTCCTGTTGTTCCCAACCAGCGCTCAGGATCTGTCTCGCAACTGGAGAGAAGCAGTGCGATTTTCATAAGCAGTGTCAGATCTTTGCATGCTCTGCAAAGGCCGTATCTCCTCTGATCAAAGGGAACACAATTACAACAGATGCTGTAGGAAACCACAATCCATTTTCCCAACAGTATAAAATCTCTGAGTCAGGGGGAGCACAGTTTTTCCTTGCGGCATGAAACGCTCAGGGAAACTCTTCGCTGCTTTTACAGTTTTGCTTTGGGCTCGTTCATTCAGAGCGGCCTCGTGGCTGCAGTCTGAAGTTTGTTGTATTTGTGGTGGTGAAAAAGGGCTGTTTGAGAGCCCAGGGAGTACAGCAGGCCTGTGCTGGCCATAGGTCTGGGTAGAGGATGGAGGTAGGAAGGAAGCTTCATGCTGCACATTTCCTGTGTGAGGCCCTACTTTAGTGGAGCTATCTTTAATCTGAACTCTCTTAGCAGGCCTGAATTTAGAGTGAGAAAATACAAGAAATAACCCCAGAAGATGGCAATGTAATTGGCATCTTAGGAACTGTGAAGAACAGCTGCCGGCCGTGTGTATTTGACTTTGTACCTCTTAGCACGATGAAACCTGAGATGATCAGAGAATGGAGAAATGAGGTGGGGCTTTCTGTGCAAATTAAGTAATATATTTCTCTGTTACCTATTGTGATTAGTAAGGTAAGTCTGCATTAGTAATGGTTATGTTTCCTTTACCTCCTTTATACATAAGAAAGTGGAATAATACCCAGTTCTCTTATAGATTAAGAGAATTTAAGTTAAAGCATTTGTGCTGAGATGGTGGTGCCTTTGCCAGTGTGCAGGTAGGCATTCCCTATTGTGTATGTTGCAGATGGAAACATTTGACACGGTTATGATTTAGCAGCAATTCAAAATTTATTAGCGATTTGAGGCAGATGAAGAGGTTGAATTTTAGCAGCACTTAATCATTAACTGATTTAGAGGTTTACAAAGTGATTTAACAAAATAATTGAACAGTGACTTAATTACAGATTTGAAGGTGGCATGATTCACACTAACTTATTACAAGGCATCCCAATCAATACATATACATATGAGCAAAAGCATATATTTCAAATTAATACATATACATATGAGCAAAGCATATAAGTGCATGCACACACAGGCACAGGTCTCTGGTTGCTGGAATCAGGAATCTCTTCATAGCGGGAAACTTTAATGAGCCAACAGGTACCGCTTTTAACTCCTACGTGTGTACAGACAAACAGAAAAAACCCATCCACATCCATAAAGCTAATGTGTGTATCACAAACATATAGGTGGAGAGGTGGATGAAAGAGAGGCTAGGCTGTAGTCAAAATTTCCCTTTCCCGAGGTTAGGGTAAATACGATGCATCGGCATTCCTCAACAGGCAGTAGTTGAGGCTCGAGAGGGATTCTCTCTCCCTGGCCTTCCAATCCTCAAAGTGTTAATGTCCCCAAACCTTCTTTGATACCCAGTCTGGGCATTTAGAAAGAAAATCTTCTCTACCTTGCCCTAACAGGCTGGCTACCTGTTAACAGTTTTGGAACATGTGGTTTTGGAAGGAGCGTTCCAACTTTAAGGTTACATCCTTACTGTTTTGTCTTGCATTCTATCTTACAATCGTAAATTCCATCCATCACATCTTACCGTGCTACATGCATATCCCATGCTGTAGCTATATTTCATCTTTATCGACTTGTTGCATTGTGTGGTCACAGAGAAAAAGAATTTTACTTACAATTTGAACCATGAGAGCCTGTTTGCTTTGGGACCCTTTCCTTGAGCTCTCATTCTGCAAGTTAGTGTCAACAAAGGCCTTCTGTTGTAGTTTTCCCAGCAAGTCCTGGTGGTGGGAAGAGGTTCGGTCTGTGAGAGTTGCCTTCTCAGCAGGGTGCATTCCCCTGCCCTGCCTGGGATGGGCAGTGGGAGGTTTGAGGACCTATGCAGGCTGCAGGGAGAGGCTCTTTGACAGCTGCAGAGGGGTAAGTTAGGCTTTCTGAGCTCCCCCCATGGCTTATACTGGCTCACTGAAAAAAAACCCCAAAATACAGCCCACTGTCAGATGAAAAGGACTTTGCGGATGGAAAAAGGAAAAGCACAGAGGCTTGCTTTCTCTTGCTGTTGGGCTGTGTGTGTAGACACAGTACGCTTCCCACCTCACTCCAGATCTCAGCCAATATTGTTTTTGTGAGCACTGACATCCCAAAATGGTATCTAGTGCATGTATCTTCACAAAGGAAGCCCTGACTTAACGTCATTTGACAACTGAATCTTTTACCGAGACGAGACGTGGTGGCTGAGGCATGGTTACACGTGAGTACATGTTATCTGCTAGAGTCTGGGGACGGCAGGCACAGTCAGCCTGCTCCCTGCAGGGACAGACTCGGAGGGTCTTCCCACTTCTTACCTTTGCATCTTTAATCTGACAGAACCTCACAGTGCAAGATAAAATGAATTGGAGGTCTGACAGAACCTCACAGTGCAAGATAAAATGAATTGGAGGGTTTTTTTCCCCAAAGTGTTTTGAAGCACAGTTATTTGATTGAAAAGATACAGCTCCCTCCCTAGTTTGTGAGGGGTAGCTGAGGAATTGTATGAAAAATAAGCCCTCATTGCTCAGAAATCCCTTGTGCTTCCTCCCAGAGCTCCACAGCTGGAAAGCAGGTGTAATCTTTTAGATTATGGGTGCATGAGTAAGATTAGTGTCCCAGGGAGAATTATTGTAAAATTGATTTCATTTAGGTCACGGAACAAAGATTGTCACATGGGAAGACTTGAGCAAAACTAAACTGTAGCCTGGCCTTCCTGGGGGCCAGATGGGCAGCGCTGAGGCTGGCTGTGAGGTGGGAGCACTTGTCTTCTGCTTGGCTGTTCGCAGAGAGTCGTAGGAAACCCATCCAAGTCGTACTTTACCTCGTGCCCTTCCAGTGTGGGTAAGGGAAACGGCTCCCCACCCTCTGCTAATAGCGTCCCTGAAAGGGACTGCACTTTCCATTCTGGAAAGCATTTGTCCAGCCTGTAAGTCTTTGTGATACTGGGATGCTAATGCTGTAGAAGCACACAAAAAGGCAAAGATCAGGGCATAAACGGGGAGCAGTTTGTGTCCTGGCAGCTGTGCACAGCCGAGCGGGTGTTGCGTCGAGAGGCTGGTGCCGGGAAGCCCCACCAACTTTGCCTCATTCAGCCAGAGCTAAATTTACCTCCCAGGAGCAGAGGGGGGTCGACTGCTTTTTATGGCAGTACCATGCAGAACTTTTAAAAATAAAGATTGGCTAATATGTTCTGGATTGGCTTGTTCATATCTCCAAGACCCAGAACAGCTGCTGTCCATGTTTTGTCTCTTTCCCTTTTGGGTTGTTTTGTTGTGTTGGGTTTTTTTTTTGTTGGTTTGTTTTTTTTGTTGGTTTGGGTTTTTTTGGTGGTTTTTTTTTTTTTTTGGGGGGGGGGTGTGTTTCAAATGGTCATGACTCAGCCCTTCCCTGCTGCTCTCTGAGTTTCCTGGTTTCTGAATAGGCTATTCTTAGGACAGCGGTTCCTGACAGATAGGAACAAGGGGAGCCTTGTGTTGTTTTCTGTTTTGTTTTGGTTTTTTTTTCCTCCTCTGGCATGTCTTAATGCTCTGCTTCCCTCTGTTTTTTTTCCTTGTTCACGAATTACTGAATCATCCTAAATTGTTGGAGGGCATCTGCGCCATATTCTTGCCCTTGTACCAGAGGAGCCCTCTCAGGCATGATCCAGACTGTGATCCTTGCACAGAAACCGGCTTTTCTTTTGCAGCAGAATGATGGTGACACTCCTAAGAGCGTGGAGGGTTATCCTGGTTCGGCTATATCTATCGTGATGCTTTAAACCCCCTTGTTTTAGCCCCTCTCATTCCAAGGGCTCTCCAGTGATCTACCTTGCAAGGGGTAGATCCAGGTGAGGACCACTTCTTCATGCCATGTCTGTACGACAGAGGTGATATGGTGACTCTCATTGCACAGCTAAGGGTGCACTCCTGTTCAAATGGCTAAGTGTGACTTTGGATGTGTGCTGCCTCTGTGCCTACTTTCACAAGTAAGGGGAAAATAGGAACTGGAATTTAAAAACAGTGGAAAAAAGCTTTCTGATTGCTTAATTAGTTATTGCCCCCCCATGGATGGCAGAAGCAGGAAATTTGATGGATGCTCTCTCTGAAATGCTTCATGATGCAGTTACAAAGCCTCTTAACACGGAGGGCTTTTGAATTTCTGCGGAAGTTTATTCCTCTGTAGTGTGGGCTGGGGAAAGTCACCTTCCAGTGGCGGGTAGTACACCGTGGGCCAGGCCTGCTGGCCGCCACTCTTGCTGTGCAGATGGGCGGTTGGAAGTGAATATGGTGTCTAATACTGAACAATCTTTGCTGGGTTTTAGTTTTATTAAGAGCACAGCTCTTTCTGTCGAGACACAGTTGTATGCGAGAGGGAAGTAGCTTGAGCTGTTGTATATTTTGCCTTGAAAACACAGTTGGCTTTTTTAAAACACCACAGGCACTCTATGTTTTCTCAAAGTCTGTGGTTACCAGGAGAAATTTCTCAGACAAAAGTACTAGAGGACTCAAAACACAAGGGTAGTGTTCTTCTTTAGCATCCCTCCACGTTTTTGGATATGCTGTATTGTTGTTAAGCCAACCAAGATAAAAGCTTTTCTGTGCAAGGAGGCTTTGAGAACATTCACTGCCAGATTAAATTAGCCTTTCTGAGAATAAATTAGTCGTCATGATGTAGGCAGCCCTGCTCACTGCAGCTGTAAAATGCACTCATGCTCCATCCACAGCAGACAACTTAAATGATAGATGTGATATCTGTGTTTGGGGTCGTGCTGTTAACTTGAGATTAGATTTCTGGCTGGTGATGAATGAAAATCAGTCTGTTGAATTTTATTGATTGTTTCTCCAAATAAGTAGCAGGCCACCCTTTTAAGAGAGGCAAAGGAACCGCTGGGGTTCAGCACAGCATCATTTTGGGAGGAAATCATGGGCCAAAGCCAATGCTGTACCTCTGCTGCGGTGACTGTCCAACCTGGGATGCTTTTGTGGTCCTCAGGGGTCCCAGTCACCCAACACGTGGCAGAAGTGGAGCGTTGGAGCCTTGCATTGGAGGGAAGGACAAAGACTAGAACAGGGAGTGGAGGAGAGTGGTCATGGTGGGATTTCCATGCTGCTGCTGACTGCTTTGGGCTTGCATTTTTAACTGATCACTGGATAAATAGCTGCTGCTAGTGTGTGTGTGATGCCCTTTTCTTAAAGGCGTGTTCAGTTTGTCTTCCAATTAACTTAGCACCTTTATTCTGCTCTATGGTATATAAAGAAGTGCTCGCAGGAGGTGTGGTTGTGTGCTGAAGGCTCAACTTGCTCTTCCCACCCACTCTGCTGTGACCATTCAGCTCCTCCAAAATCTTAACGTAGCCTTTGAGCAAGAGAGTGAAACTGGGACTGTAGACCATTTCCATTGCTATTAAAAAATCAGCTCTTTTCATGAGCTTGTTTAGCTCTTCAACAGAGATGTCATCTGGAGCACATTTGGATGTTGGGAATGGAGGTTCCCTCAAAGTTCTTGGCTTCAAGCTACGAGTATCGTTATTTTACCCACGCTCAGACTTTCAGACTCCCTCTTGGGTGTGATGGTTCAGGAGGCTAATGTGCAGTGGGAGCTTAGTCTTGGGCTCTTCTGATGAGAGAGAAAGCAGTTCCCAGCTTGCTGTGTTGTAGCTGTGGGAACTGCTCTGTCTCCATCAGGCTCAGGAGAGGATTTCGGTCCTGAATCCTCCAGAGCAGCTGAGCTCTTTACCTGCCCTGAGGGCATCTTGGTGTTATGTGTTTGAATTTTCACCAGTCTCACCCCGTGCTGTGAAAGCAGTCACACAGCCTTAGGTCTGTTTGAAACCCTCTGAGCAGTGATGCTGGTCACCAGTGAGGTGTTGCCTGGACGGAGAGGCAGGGAAAGGATTTAGAAAAGCTTAGAGCAGACACTTGAGGAGATGCATTGCTGTGTATTAGGGATGCTTTGAATCCAGCTGCTCTGTCTAGTTTTTCAGCAAGAGGTCTTCTGCTTGCTTCATCTGTGGTTCTGGAGTGCATGCTACTCATATCCAGGTGATGTCCCAACCATGCCAAAACTAGGATGGTGCCTGGAGCTGTGGCCTGGAGAAGTATGAGGACATCATCTCTCTTCCTTCACTCTTGTTTTCAAAGGGAATACAGCTCTGCATGCCCAATTGCATATCTTGCTGAACTTGGCTTGCTGATTTGTATCTTGGTCAATGTTCCTGTCAGATCTGCTTACATTTAAGTGAGTCAGGCTGACGATGTGGCTTTGCATGTCTTTGTGTCTCCCCTGGCAGGACTGCTATGCGTGGCGTCCGAGCAAGCAGTAGTGGCAAATTAGGCTCATGGGGAAGCAGCTTTTTGGGTGATCTGAGGGACAGATATGTAGCAGCTTGTTACGTGGCTTTGTTCAGCAGATAGCAACAGAGTTTTGGGGAAGGGGTTATGAAGGAGTTGGCAGGAACTTGGTGCTGCAAACTGAAACCAAAGTCATGAAATGCTTTGGAGTAAAAATGGCTTCCCTGGACTGGAAAGTCAGTGCAGACTAGCCAAGTCTGGCAGGAGCTGGAGGGAGAAATGGGCCCGGCAGGAGCTGGGTGTGACTCAGGGTGAGTCCCAGTGCTCCCTCCGAGCCACCGCTGTGCTGCTGGAGATGACCCAGCACTGGGCACACTCAGTGGCTATTGATTAACGCCGGGAGTTTCCACCTCTGTGAGCTGGGACATTGTCATTGGTCTTTGAGCAGCCCAGATGAGCTGGGCTTGGGAGCAGGGCAGTGCAGGATACACTCCTCCTGCCATGGGATGCCATGGAACAAGTGAGCCCCACACTAGCAGGGCCCTGGGCCATCCCGTGAGAGGTCCTGATCTCGAAACAGGAAGGTCTGGTCATGCTGTGGGAGTAAGAAGGTGGGTGTGATACTACGAGTGGCCTCAGCACAGAGGAGTTCCTCCAGTGCACATGTTTCTGGAGGTGCACGCGTCCTCCTTGTTGGCAGTAGGACTCAGAAGAGATCTCAGACCTTACACGCACACTCCTGCTTAACCCCAAACAACACATCCTTGCAAGGAGCGAGCCATGGCCTTAAATAAAATTGAGTGACATAGAGTGCTTCTAACTAGTCCTCAGGAAAAAAAAGCAAGGTGACACTGTACCTGTTAAATCTAAACATCAGCAGCTTCTCTGGTGCGAAGGCAGGGCTGTCTGTGAGGACAGAAAATGCTAGTGTTGCTGGAGACTGGAGTTGGTCCTATAGCAAGCTAGTGCTATGCCTTGGATAAGAAAACATCAGTACCGTGACATATGTTTTGTATATCACTTGGAAGGTAAATGGATCTGGAATCACCACCAATGTATTTGGAATTATTTCATTGTGTTGCAGAATCTGCAAGGGAATTCTGAATAGGCTCTTGGGCTCTGATTAATTCTGAAACTGAAATGTGGCTACATCTCCACAAAAGTGCTGATCTTCTATGACTCCAATTTCCTCCTCCCTTGGAGCTTACTGTGTTATTTAATGGAAGTCACACATCTAATCAGTTTCATTCAGCAACGATGTAGCTGTATTATTTGACTTTCTCTCAAAAAAATTCTATAGAATGAGGGAGTAATGAAGAAATAGAGTGCATAAAGGAATAAAATATTTTTAGTATAGTTTTGGAAAGGAAATCTATAAAATCCTGAGTTGTGCTGTGAGTCGTAGTGGGTAGTCATCGTGTATTCATCTTCTCTGTGCGAGAGCTGGGAGGTGCCATTGAAATGGGCAGGCAGCAGACTGTGACAGCAGGAGACACTTTTTCGTGTAGGTAACTGAAGGGCAGAACTTGCCACTGCCGTCTGCGGCAGCACTCAGTGAGCTGTTGGGCTATAAAGGAATTAGGGTGAAACTCCAGGCTGCCTAATCTCTAAAACCCTGAGTGTTGGGAGTGGGAGGGACTGATGGGGGGGTCATTCTGCCTTCGCTTGCTGCGTAACTCATCCTTAAGTGTCTGTTACGGGCTGCCATCAGAGGTGAACTACGGAGCTGTGACTGTCTTTGGTGCAAGCAACTGCAGAGCTTCTGCCTGATCTCCTCTGGGACATCTGCTTGCTGTTAAGCTTCTTGAGCTGGGGTTTTTTGTTTGCTTGTTTAAATGAACAACTAGTCTCATGGCACAGTTAAGTTTGGTGTTATGTTAAAACACTGGTATTGGAGCAGATCTTGGTTTTAGTTGTTCTAGATTACTGCAGGTTCTGTTATTAACATAATTAACTAGATATCAAATGGATGATGTAATGCAGTATTTATCCTCTCAGGGGAAAAATCAAGTAGATGCGCAGGACTCCAGGCAACAGCTGCTGATATCGCTGGGTGCTTTCCCATGGATGTTATCAAATGTTAGCGTGGACTGTTCATGAACTTCAGTGAAAGTCTCATGGTAAAGCTCTGTGGTTCCTTAGAGATTTGGGTTGCAGCACTCTCCTTTTCTCATCTAAGTCTCTGTGGAGCAGATTGCTAAGGTGCAGAGGAACTCAGGTTAGTTTCTTTTAAATCACATCTTTGCATCTATGAGAACACCTAGTGTATTGTAGTCTGTCTTCTCTCATGAGGCCAGGTCACCAGCTGGTAAGGTCTGAACAGAAAGCACCTCGTGAGCAGGAGGGAGTGTGTTTTCCAGGGCCAGTAGCAGCCTGTAAGGCTGTAGCATGCTCTGTGCTTGCTCTGTGTTCAGAAAACTGTCTTTTGTGGGCTGAGTTCAGCTGCCCTGGTGGTCCAGAGTGCTCTGTGCATGCCTGAGCCTTCCCTGGTGCCCCTAAATGTGTAAGGGCTGGGGTTCAGTTTTGAAGTGTGGGGTAGCGGCCTCTCCATGCTGGTAGCTCACAGGCTCCCTTGCAGCCCCTCTTGGCTCTTGTCGGATGTCACCGCCGGCCTGGTGAGCTCTGCAGTTGTGTGATCCTTCCCGTAGCTGTGTGCTGCAGCCTTGGAGCCTGTGGCAGAGAGCAAAGATCTGCCCCAGTTTGTTCTTTTCTTTTCGGCTGTTTTTTCTTTAAATGTTCAGGTTAACCAGGTCCTGGTAATGCTGTTTCTGGAGCCCCAGTGTGGAGAGCCAACAAGCACTTGGTCAGCCCATCTGGAGGCAAATAGCACTGGAGAGAATCCCAGAGACGGCAGCAGGTCCTTACAAAGGCTCCTCCCGCACGTAACCCTTTGTGGATGTTGCAGATAAACCATCCTTGTCTTAAGCAGGGGGATTTTGAGTCCAGTTTCCCTGATATCCGTTCAGAGTTGCTGCGCGAAGCAGCAATTTGAATCTCTGGCTGAGGACAGCTGAGCCTGGGCTGCATTATGGAGATTATCTGATTGTGCTTTGGATTTAATATCCTGAGAAATCTTGCTTTGGACACAGCACCTGGCTTCCAGTGAGGATCCTGCTCTTAGTTGATTTGCCTACTGGGTTACAGTGGCACACAGAAGGTCGAACGACATGTTTGAGGTCCCAAGGTAAATGACTGCAATGAGGATGCTCCTCCAGAGATCCGTATACTGTAGAGCAGAGTGAGGACCTTTGGCCGTCTGATGTAACTGGATTGAATGGTGAATAACCTTCTCCTCTGGCAGTCCTTTGTTTTAAAGGACTGCTTCTGTCCTGCTTTGCCAGCAGAGCTCTCCATCTGCACGCCGAAGGAAGAGCATGATCCTCCTGGAAGCAGCAGTTTTCCGCAGCTGAAGTCTGACTGCAGAAGTGTGGGAGAAATCTGCTGTTCTGCGAGCAGCCTGGCTGTTTCTGCACGGTGCGATGCTGGAGGCGCAGGGCTTGCACTTGGGGAAATGCAGCTGAGTCGCTCAGAAAGAACAGATCTTTCAGTTAGTCCTTAACTTGGATTTCCATCTGTGCCGTGCGCGAGTGTATTGCAGGCATGCGCCCTCTTGCTGTCTTGCCCAGGACCAGGATGATGAGTTGTAGGAGGTGCTCCTAGGGTTGACAGCGAGGTAAAGGAGGGGTTACATGCCACCTGGCCAGGGCATCCTCTTTCTAAAGGAGGCCGCAGCACTCTCTGCTGTTTATTCCTTCCCTCCTGGCTCTGGGGAGATGGTACGCAGGCTGGAGGCAGCAAATGCGCATGGGAAGAGGCAAGGCTGAGGCGGAAGTTCAGCTCGCTCAGAGAGAAAACATCTTTTTTGCTCTGTGTAAAAACCAGGCAGAAGTAACAACTGAAATTCCTTCTTCATCAGGGATTTTTGCTATCTTTCCTTTCAAGGTAAGAGCTGTCTGCCGTGGATTGCATGTGGTGCTTTCAGGAGCCGTGGGAGTTGAGCCACATCCCTGCAAGCTGTGTGCGAGCGTGCAAGTGGGCATGTGCGTGGAGAGGGCAGCAGCCTTGGCTTACTCTGTGGCACAGGTGGAATGTAGAGAAGACGCTGAAGAGCAGGTCCAGGCTGAGCTTCAGAGGTGCTGCTCAGAAATGGAGGAGGACAATTGTGGTTGCCACGGTCAGGGCATTGCTCTGTCCACCTCTCATCCAACCCTGCTTGGTCCAATCTCTTCTTGCTATAACTAAAAGCCCTTTTAAAGGGGACTTTGGGTTAAATGACATTTTGCCAGCATCTGATCTGCCTTTTGTGCTCATACCTAGCATATTTGTCTGCCTTCCTAGTCTCAGTATTTCCCTGTTTCTGGAGCAGGTAGAATCCCAGCACACACAGGTAGCTTTCCTGGGGCCAGGAAAGCTGGGGTGGTGGTGGCCACAACACTGTTCCTTTTTTTAAAGGAAGGAGGCTGGCCTTGGTGAGGGAGCCCAGCTTCTTTGGAGCTCTTGACTTTGCTTTTAAAAATGTATTTACAAAAGACTGGAAGCTGAAATTTGTTTGATGTGCAACAAAGCTGGGAGTGGTCGTATCCTTTTATTTATTAATTTAATTGTAGTGTGTTTTTTCCTTTTCTAAAAATCGGAAGTTATTTTTTGGGGAGGAATAGCTCCAAAAATGTCCAGTAGCAGCTCTTGAAGTGCCAACATCACTGAACATGCTTCAGTATGAACAAACGCTGCTTCCTGTCTCAGTGGCTGGAGCCACTGCTCACAAAGGCAAAACAAAGCCGAATCACCATGGGTCTCCAGTTATCAAATGCGGGAGGAGCAAGGACAACACAGGCCGTGTTTCTGCTCGTGGGAGTGGATCTCAGCTGCACTGTGAGGCTGACTCAGAGCTGCATGGGGCCAGCGCTGCACCATCAGGGTTTGCACGTGAGTTAGACTTGCCAGTGATTTGGTCCGTCCCTCTCAGGTTTGTCTCACCCTTGGTGATTTCATCCAGGAGGAAGCCGCCTGCAGTGCACACAGCTGCTGTCTGAGAAGAATGGCCTTAACCGACCAAATCTTTGAATCTCCAAGCAGTGCAGGAATTATCCATGGCTGTGCTTTTCGTGGCATTATCTATTTTATGGTGTGTTAGCATGTGTTCAGCTAGGACTTGTTCTGGTGGCACGATGTTCCCTGGTCCCACTACATGCCACAGTTCAGTTGTTTTTGACAAGTGGTGCCCACCCTACCTGTTTGGAGAGCAGGTCGGATGGGCAGACCTTTCCTCTCGCCATGTTTGAATCCAAAACTGTTTCTGCAGTGATCCTGTGTGATGTAGCAGAGGGAAATACAGCCAGCGGGGAGCGCTGGACCTTAACACATCAGCTCTTCTCATTGCCACTCTAAGCAGTTGGAAGAGCTTTGTGGTCATCAGCTTTGGATGTGTAATGGGAACTGTGGGCTTTGGGGTATCAATCCCTAATTAACTAGAGCCAGGGCTGCTGAGCATGGGAAGGAGGTGGATTAGAAAGCCTTGTGTTTCTGCATGCAGGGCTGTGTGCTGCCCCACTGGCTTTTTGGCTGTGCTCACTGATGTAGAAAAACCTCAGACAGACCTCTCAGGGCCGGGAGGTACACCCTGGTCTGGAGGGACCCAGAGACCTGCTGTTCATTCTTCTCCTTGCCCAAAAGCTGCCTGAAATGAGACCCTGGGTGGACAAGGGAGCACAGAGCCAGCCCTAGGGGAGGGTGCACGGAGCGAAGCCGTAGGCAGGGTGGGCCAGGCCCTTTCTGGCCTTGGGGCTGCAATGGAGTCATGCTCTCCTGGTTGTGTCTGTCACGCTGCCATGCCCTGGCAGGGCTAACAGGAGCAGTGGGAATCTGGATCTTTTCTCTTTTGTTTCCTTTAGCAAATCTCCAGCCTAGCCTGCGCATAGGCTCCCGTGCAGGTGTGATTTAGTCCCTCCTGTCCACACTGAATCCAGGCCATCCATAAAGGCCACAAGCTCTGAGCTGGTAGGGGAGGGAGGACCAGGTGTGCCTGTGGGCAGGGCAGGTGAATCTCGCTGGAGCAGTGAGGCCAGCCACAGCTTGCTGTGGCATCCATGCTGCAGCAGCACGTGCTAGAGAGCGTGCCAGCACAGGCGATACTTGCCGTTGCATGGCTTCAGGTGGCTGCAGCAGCCACTCCAGCCTTTAGGGAGATAACGGGCGTGCACTGAAAACACAGTGCAGAAATACCTTGACGGAGCTTGGTGTGTTCAGCCTAGCAAAACAAAGTCCGAGTCAGTGTATGATGGCTGTTTGCAGAAAGCAGGGAGTGAAGGAAAGTTCTTCAGGCTCAAGAGCAGATGGGTGTAATCTGGCTACAGATAACTAGAAACTGTAAGGCTGTCAGAGCAGTGGGGGCCTGGAACAGGCTTCCCACGGGAATAGCAGGAGCAGGATGGCCAACACACTGCTGGCACATGAAGGGAGGTTTTGGGGTGTTGTCTCCAGAGCGGGAAAGAGGGATGGGCTGATCCAGCGGGTCCCCTCTGTCCTCTCATCCTTGTTCTGCTTGGTTTGTCATGCTGCCAGCCCGTGGAGACCCTTTGCTTGTCTCCGGCATTTAACAGGAGCGGTGTTTGCATGGTGGGTTCATCTTCTGTTGTTAGTTTAAAGTAGAGGAGCAAGTAAAAGCTGTTCTTCCAGTTAATAAGAAATAATCTGCATTTTTAGCTGGAAATAGCATGTCCTCTGTCCATCCTTTTACTGGTAACCAACTGCTTTTGAGTCTTATGATCCTGCAATGGGTCCCTGCTCCCAAAGGACTTGCAGTAGACATTGGTGATTCCATCAGATCTTGAACTTAAGCCCAGTAAACTTAGCCTAAAGTTTTTGTAAAGCTCTTATTTTTGCCCCAGGTGTTCTGCTGGTCTATGAGCATGGTTATTTCAGTAAGCCCTAGCGTGGATGTAATTTCCGCGGTCTTTGGGAATGTTTCTTCCCATGTCAGAACAGCTAGTGATCTAAGCTGTTTTCATGACACAGAAATGCACTAGTGGTTCAGCTGTAATAAACCAGCATGGTTAACCTGGGACAGCTTTGTAGCGTGCTGGCAGAATGGCTCGTTGTGCCAGCGTGGGTGGCTGGAGATCCTGGGGCAAAGCACAGCCTGCCAGGGCTGTCCTCCCTGGGAAGGGCGCACCAGTCTCTGCGTGCCATGAAGTCTCTGCTGTGAGCTGCCACCAGACTCCAAGTCCATCTCTCTGTGGCGGTGCTGTGGCAGGGGAAGTCCTGTTTCTCTTTTGCAAGACAGAGAGAGCAAAGTAAATCAACTTCACTGAAAGCTAGTGGGTAAAACCAGAAATGACCAGCAGCAAGAGTCCTTTTTACGTGATTCTGGGGATCATATTTGGATGCAAAATACTGCTGTGTTTTTGTTTAAAGGATGGGTCTTCCCAGCTGACTTGCCTGTGCCCAGATACCATCAACCTGCTTCAGCCCAGAAGGGCTCTCCCAGTGGGGGGCACACTCCAGGCTCCCCGCTTTCCTATGCTGAGTGGGTGCTGCTCAGGGAAACTCTGCCGCTTTGCAGGGGTGCTGCTAGCTAGCTCCTGAGAGCAAGGTTGCCTCTGCTCTGCCATACAAGGGGGAGGATCTGGGTTGCTTTGCTTTGGCCACGATGCTTTTGAGAGGGAATAGTGCAGGGTTGTCCGTGCCAGGGCGGTGAGTGATGTTGTGGGGTAGCTCCTGTCCAGCGCTGACCCAGCATGGAGGAGAAGCCCTGTGCCCTCCAGCTCCCCATGGAGATCTCTGGAGGAAATGGGCTGGGGCAGGTTTTGTGCTTCTCACATTAAGATAAAAGAAAGTGCAGGAGAAACAGCTTCTAAGAGGCTTAAAAGCAACAGGCTTTCTTTTCCTCCTGGGAAGGGCACACAGCCAACATCTTGCTCTTTACGGATCTCTCTTAATAAGCAGAATATTGCATTAAGAGTGACTGCGTCTGCCAAGTACGAGCAGAACAGCTCTGCAGCTCCTGCAGCTTCCTTCATGCCAGTGCACACGTAGTGCTCGGATTCACTGGCTGTTGTGTTTGTGGCTGCGTTTTCCTGCTGGTCAAGGTGGCGGGGTTAATTGCTGGATCAATCTGGGGCTGTTACTTCATGTCACGGGTGTTTCTAGAGTGGCTGGGGGAGCACATGGCTGGGATTGCCTCTTGGTCTCCTCGTCTCCTGCGTTTTTTCGCCAGCTGCTTTGATGGTAGGAGGGAGTAGTGCTGGGGAGCGTTGAAAGATGTTAGGTTATGGGAAGGCAGCATCTGAGCAGTAATGGGAGGAGATCCATTACATTACAACAGCCTTGGGCTCAGCTAGCCTGCAAGGGCAAGGAAAGCTCCCCAGCAGGCCAGTGTCCCCAGATAAGGACTCGGGGATGCTCTGGTTGGGTTGGGCTCATCCAGGAGCCCTGCAGGCACAGGGACAGGAAGGTCTGAGGCTCCAGGGTGCACAGGGTGGGTTGGTTGGCTACTTTCAGAAGAAAAAGTCCTCCTTTTCTTTACATCCCCAGTGAAGCTAAAAAGAGCACGGCCCAATTTGTAGCTTTGTAGGTCACTGAAGGAGAAAGAGGGCTCTGCAGTGCACTGCACTTTGGGTGCTTTCCTGTGCCTGGAAGCACTCTGTGCTGTGGCAGCTCTGCCATACTGGCTGCACGGGCCGGCTCTCCTTCCCCTGGCAAGAAAGTGGAGAGAAAAGCAGGAGGAAGATGACCTCCAGCCACTCTTGTATTACACTTTGAAGCTGTGTGTCTGTAACATACTGCTTAAGACCTCAGGGGAGAAATATTAGTCAGAAAATACAGACATCCTGGGGCCACCCTATGCCGGTCCAGGCTTTGCTCATCTCGGGGTGTATCCACATGCTGCTCCGTGATCAGCAACGGGTAATGGTGCTCCTCTGCAGACTTGTGACCTGATTAGATTTCCTGCCACCTTGCAGGAGGCTGCTTGGAGGCAGGGAGCCTGAGCTAGAATAACAGGAGTGGAATAAAGCGAAACCAAACAGGTCGGGGAGGGATGGGTCGTCCTTCCTGTGCTTGCTGAGGCCTTGGCTTTGGTTAACCCAGCAGCCACAGATGGAGGTGGCCGTGCCTCACAAGCACCTCTCTGGGCACACCTGCAATGCAGGCATGGCTGGGGCAGTGCTCACTGCCTGGCCTGGTGCCCGCAGAGGCTTGTGCCATGCCATGGAGGTTGGTGTGCCCTGGGTGGGTTGCCCAGCATGTGGCATTGGCACCAGGGCTGGAGGGAGCCTCGCTGCCTCTCCTCCCAAAGCAGAGACCCCCAGCGGGGTGATGCCCATCTGGCACCCCTTGGCCCCGAGCTCCTTGGGGCTGAGCAGGCCGTTCGTGCCTCACCGCCAGTCACACCTGGGGGAGTGATGTGGCAGCAGCAGCTGCTGCGGCCATCTCTTGGGGTCCAGAGCTGCCGTAGTTCTGCCCGTGGGATTTTTTGCAGGCTGGTTGTAGCCTGGGTGCGTTTTTCCTGCTCAGTTGAGAGCTGCTGGAGTGGGACCTGTGGGACTGGCTGAGAAAGCACCTTCCTGGCAGCATGCTGACCTGACTCAGGAGAGCAGGACACCAAGGGGAACAGGACAAGCAGGGCCACATTTGCTCCTGGCCCTTCAGGGACAAAGGAGGGAGGGGTCAAATAGCTGCTCAGACCCCAACGGGAGCTCCTAGCACTGCTCCCCAGGCTCTGACAGCAATGTCACCATGTCCCATGGCTGATGGCAGCCTTCCCAAGCACCGAGTGAACAACCTTTCATTTGTTATTTCCCAATTTAGTCACGTCCTACCAGATATAACTGAGCCAGAGTAAACAGGGAAATCGGGTTTCTTGATGCCGTTGGGCTTCCTTGGTGTTCAGAGCATGTCAGTGGGGCTTTTCCATGTGCCAAGGACACGTAGCTTCATGCTGGCCATCGAGGGGGCACACGTGGGGAGGTTCCTGCCAAGAGCCACTCTCCCCACGCCTGCACCAGGCAGGGGAGGGGGTTTGGTGTGGTGGCCAAGGCAAGTGCTGTAGCAGTGGCTTCTCTCTATCTCTAACTCGCTTGCCGTCTCCTTTCCCACAGATTCAGTGGGGGTAAGCCAGCTTCCAACCTACACTGCTAAGAAGAACTGAGCTCTGTTGAGGCCTCTGAGCTCCTTGCTGCAAGGAAGAGGACAGGTAAATTTTAGCCCAGGTAAAATAATGTCTCCAGCAGTTAAAGGTGGTCTTACCCTAACTCTCTCAATGAGAGTATTTATAGATGCTCTCTGTGGGTTTGCACCCTCCACCCCAGAGTTTGTGCTGCAGGCTCAGGGGGTCCTGCCATCCCCTCGGGGCACAGCATTGCACGTCACACTGCTGGGTAGAGCTGCGGGGCTGTGGGCAGCTCTTCCCCATCTTTGGTCCCGTAACACTGCAGCTGAGGCGCTTGGCAGAGCAGCTTCCAGCCCAGTACTGCCCAGCACGTGGGCTATGCAGCTGAGCTGCACCGATGAGCTGCTGTGCACCACGCATGGGCCTGACCAGGGAAGCCCTGCGGAGCCGGCAGGAAGATGTTATGCCTTGGATTCGCTGCCTGGGTCGAAGCCCATCCAGCTTTGGGGCCGTGGCCTTGTTCTCCCCATGGGGGAGCTGAGGCCAGTGCAGTGGTGGCACCAGCCCCCAACCCCTCCATTACCTGCCACCTCCTTCCCCAAGCACTGCGCAGCTCTGAGTGGGTGCCTGTGTGCAGCCAAAGGCTGGTGTCTCTTCTAAATGCTTCTGTCCCTGCAGGGCCACCTTGAACCATGTCCAATGACCCTCCACCACCCTACCCGGGAGGCCCCTCGGCACCGCTGATAGAAGAGAAGCACGGCCCACCCCCTGCAACAGGTATTGAGAGTCCCAGCTGCTCCGGGGTGTTGGGGTGACATTGCTGAGCGGGCAGGAGCAGGGTGAGCATGGTTTCCCTGGGAGTGCCCTGGCCGTAGCGTCTCCTCGCTGCTCTGCCCTGGGGTGTGCAGCGCGCTAGGGAGGCTGGTGTGATGCCTGGCTCCATCTGTCACTGTATCGCCCTCTGGGGAGGCAGGAGGTCCCAGGGGCAGTGATGAGAGCGGAAAGCACTCCCTGGTCGTAGCCCGGCTCTGCTTGCTACAGTGGGTAATGTGGAGTGAATTTGGGCTGCTTGTGGCTCAGAGGATCAGGCCTTGAAGGGGGGGAAGGGGGAGTCTCCCACCTCATGTCCCCCACCCCATGTCCCATCCCCTTTTCCTGCTGGGGCCAACTCCCAGACCACTCAGCCAAGCCACGATCTCTGCCACTTCCTGCCCTGGCTGCTGACTCTGTGTTTCCTTTCAGATGGCGTTGCCCCAGTTGTGGGACAGCCCCAGGGGGTTCCCATCCCACCTCCTGAATTTGGGCCCCCCCCATATGAGCCACCCTCACAGCCGGGGTTTGTGCCCCCACACATGCCCACAGACAGCTCTGGGCCCTATGTGCCACCTGGTGAGTACTGTGAGGTGCCCTGGGGAGTGGGGTGGGGAGGACACAATGGGGGGGTGGGGCTGCCATTTGGGGCTTGCAGCGAGGCTCCTCGGGGTGGGCTAGGGGCACAGTGCCTGCAGCAGGGTTGGCCCCAAGTCCATACCCAAGGTGGTGGTGTGGCAGCAGCCCCCAGCAAGGATCTGGCCTCTCCTGACACATACGAAGACGTTCACCTGTGCATGTTTCTCATTCCCAGCAGGTTACTACCCTCCCCCAGGTCCTCACCCTCCCATGGGCTACTACCCTGCCCCGGGCCACTACCCCTCTCCCAGCGGCCACACGGCGACGGTGCTTGTCCCATCGGGGGCTGCCACCACAGTGACAGTGCTGCAGGGAGAGATCTTCCAGGGTGCCCCTGTGCAGACGGTGTGTCCCCACTGCCAGCAAGCCATCACCACCAAGATCACCTACGAGATTGGGCTCATGAGCTTCCTTCTTGGCTTCTTCTGCTGCTTTGTGGGGTAGGTTTTGCAAGCAGAGCTGGGGCCTCCCTGCTACCAGCAGCCCCACAGTGATGGTGGTTGCTCAGCCCTGGTCCTGGTGGTCCCAACACTGGTGGCCTTGGCCAAACTGTTGAGCATGGTGGGGGTCTCAGCACTGAGGTGTTACTGGGAAAGCAGATGGGTTCCTGGGGTGACAGTGCCTGGAGCCCTGGGCTCCTGCCAGGGGAGGGGAAGGTGCTGCCTCCAAAGGCCCATTGTAGAACCTGGCATTAGAGCAGGTGCTGTCCATCCCCCAGCCCAGCACCTGCGGCACTGCAGAGAGCCATGGTCTCTCCTCACGGCCAAGGGCTGGCAGCAACAAGGGCTGGCAGAGGGGAGGGGGGGGCGCTTGTCCCAGCCCCGTGCCCCAGCAGTGGAGGTAGGTCAGGCCTCATCGCTTGCGTGCATCTCACCAAGCTGTCCCTTCCCTCTGCAAGGTGCGCATCTGCTCACTAATGAAGCGCTTACCCTGGTAGCGCAGCCCAGGGGCAGGGTGCTTTGTGCTGCCTTTGCAGCAGCAGGGGTCACAGTTGGCTCCCAGGGACAAGTGCTCCCCTCTCTTGCCCATGCCCCAGAGCGAACCTCATGTGTGCCCCCACTCCCCCCCTGTGCCCACGGGCTGCCCCAGNGTGGGGGTGGGGGGGCTGCCCTGCAGCACACAAGAGTGTGCATGTGTGTGGGGGACACCCCTCTGCACCTCCTTACCCTCCAGGGCTCCAGTGAGCTCTCGCCTGGAGCAACCTGGGGAAGAGCAGCTGCTGGAGGAGCCCACCTCTCACTGCCCTGCAGGGAGCTGCTGCAGGCAGGGGGGCACCTGCCCCCCAGGAGGGGAAGGGGGAACCCAAGCAGCCCACAGNGGTCCTCACCCTCCCATGGGCTACTACCCTGCCCCGGGCCACTACCCCTCTCCCAGCGGCCACACGGCGACGGTGCTTGTCCCATCGGGGGCTGCCACCACAGTGACAGTGCTGCAGGGAGAGATCTTCCAGGGTGCCCCTGTGCAGACGGTGTGTCCCCACTGCCAGCAAGCCATCACCACCAAGATCACCTACGAGATTGGGCTCATGAGCTTCCTTCTTGGCTTCTTCTGCTGCTTTGTGGGGTAGGTTTTGCAAGCAGAGCTGGGGCCTCCCTGCTACCAGCAGCCCCACAGTGATGGTGGTTGCTCAGCCCTGGTCCTGGTGGTCCCAACACTGGTGGCCTTGGCCAAACTGTTGAGCATGGTGGGGGTCTCAGCACTGAGGTGTTACTGGGAAAGCAGATGGGTTCCTGGGGTGACAGTGCCTGGAGCCCTGGGCTCCTGCCAGGGGAGGGGAAGGTGCTGCCTCCAAAGGCCCATTGTAGAACCTGGCATTAGAGCAGGTGCTGTCCATCCCCCAGCCCAGCACCTGCGGCACTGCAGAGAGCCATGGTCTCTCCTCACGGCCAAGGGCTGGCAGCAACAAGGGCTGGCAGAGGGGAGGGGGGGGCGCTTGTCCCAGCCCCGTGCCCCAGCAGTGGAGGTAGGTCAGGCCTCATCGCTTGCGTGCATCTCACCAAGCTGTCCCTTCCCTCTGCAAGGTGCGCATCTGCTCACTAATGAAGCGCTTACCCTGGTAGCGCAGCCCAGGGGCAGGGTGCTTTGTGCTGCCTTTGCAGCAGCAGGGGTCACAGTTGGCTCCCAGGGACAAGTGCTCCCCTCTCTTGCCCATGCCCCAGAGCGAACCTCATGTGTGCCCCCACTCCCCCCCTGTGCCCACGGGCTGCCCCAGCTCACGGCACTCTGCCTCTTCCTGTGCTTCAGGTGTGATCTCTGCTGCTGCCTGATCCCCTGCCTGTTTGATGACTTCAAGGATGTGACACATACGTGTCCCAACTGCAAGGCATATATCTACACGTACAAGCGCATGTGCTAACAGCACCCTGGGAGCCCAAGCCGCTGTAACGACACCAGCCCCTCTCCTGCTGCAGTCCTAGTCTATGCGTGTCCAACACTCTTTTGCTTAACCTCCGGTGGTGTGTATGTGTGTACCCCCAGCTCCCTCCCGCTCAGAGCTGTGCCCACCTTCCCGGAGCTGCGGTCCTCACTATGAACGGTTGGATTGGTGATGCCGGTGTGGGTGCACAGGGGAGGGATTGGGGGTGGGGGTGGGGGGGCTGCCCTGCAGCACACAAGAGTGTGCATGTGTGTGGGGGGCACCCCGCTGCACCTCCTTACCCTCCAGGGCTCCAGTGAGCTCTCGCCTGGAGCAACCTGGGGAAGAGCAGCTGCTGGAGGAGCCCACCTCTCACTGCCCTGCAGGGAGCTGCTGCAGGCAGGGGGGCACCTGCCCCCCAGGAGGGGAAGGGGGAACCCAAGCAGCCCACAGGGGAGGCAGCACAGCCCCTGTGGCACTTTTAGGAAGGGGCCCGGTGGTGGCTCGGTGCTGAGGAGACAGAGAGGGCAGTGCCATGCATGCCAGGTTTCAGCATGGTTCATGGCCCTCTCCAGCAGGGTCAGCATGCAGCCCGTTGGCAAAGCCCCTTCCCCAGGAGAGGCAGGCAGAGCTGCCTTTGAGACACAGTGGGGGAGAAACAGCAGCAACACTGCACCCTTGATCAGCACCTCCGTCCTGCTAGAGCGGCCACCAGTGCTTGGTGGCCATGGCTGCTCCAGCTGCATGCGCCTCCTCCCACCCCCTGCTGTGGCTCTTTTGGGGAAGGAAAGCCCCTGGCAGTTCCTCATCCACTTGCCAAACTGTTAGCGAAAAATGCATCCAGCACATCGCTACCTGCCTGAGTGCTGTAGTTTAGAGGTGTTTGTTACCAGGCCGCAGCTGGCTCGCAGCTCTGGAGCAGACCCGTGCCCATCCGCTGCAGAGCATCCTGAGCCCAGCAGGGTCTGTGGGCGCACACCCTGCAGCACCCGTCCTGCCACCACCACAGCTGCACCCTGTGGTGTTTCTCGTTGCATGTGGGTGTAGGGGTTTATTTTTAGCTCACTTGATATGGGGCAGAAGAAAGGGGGCAAGCGGGCAGTGACAGGAGCTGCCAGCAGCGCTATGACAGAAGAGGACAAGAGGACCTGGGAGCCACTTTCATCCTCTCTGTGGCTGCTCCTCCTACTCCATCCCCTGGCCCCCAGCCCTGCAGCCAGCGCAGCTGGAGCCTGCAGCCCCCAGGGCAAAGCAGGGGCTCTCTCAGTACACGGGGCTGCAAACAGCCTGGCCTGCCCAGGCAGCTGCTGTTTGCTCTGAGGCAGAACTGTGGCACTAGTCAGTGTTTTTATGTAAATAAATAACAGACCCTGATCTTCATCTACATCTTTTCTTTTCCACCCTGCTCTAAATAAATAAATCCATAGCAGACCTGCCCCCAGGTGAGCTGAGGATGAGGCGGGATGGCATGGGGGGAGGCGTGGGGGCGTGGGCACAGCAGTGCCAAGCACTGGAAGGTCAGCAGCTTCCCCTCCCCAGCCCAGGGCAGCAGAGGCCCTGGGGGCAACAGTGGCTTTCCCTGCCCATCCCTCAGCTGCAGCTGGGGCTCCCCCAGCTCTGCCCCTCAGGCAGCCCCTCTCCTTGGGCCCAAGCACTCAGCTGAAAGGGAGAAAATTCCCCTGAAATTGGGTTGGAAGAAGGCAGAGAGGTGCCTCCGTTACCAAGCCCAGAGCCTTTCTGAGGCCCAGCACAGCGCCAGGAAGCTGAGGGCAAGGGGCAGTCAGGTGCCCCAGAGCACTCCTCCCTGCCTCCAGGGAAGTATTGCCCCCAGCAGAGCAGGAGCCCCCTCACCAGGCTGTGACAGCACCTGGCTGAGCCCTCTGCACAGGGCCTGTGGGTCCCCTCCCCACCGGAGCTGGGGGAAACCCAAGGGGAAGCAGCAGGGTGTAAGGGCAGGAGCGTCTCCGGGAGTGCATGAGTCAGAGACCAGTACAACAGTGTGGGAGTCCGTACCCGCTCTGCTTCTCCCCGTTAATGTCCTCCCTAGCCTTCTGCATCCCCCACACAGACCTATACCTCATGGCACAGTTCACTCATTCTCCCAGTGATGCACTCTTTGCCTTTTCCCAGCTCCAGCATTGCAACATTTTATTCCAGTCATGGCTTCAGAAAAAAAAAAACCAACCAACAAACAAAAACCAAAACAACCCACAACCCTAACATTGCACAATACAAATTTGTCACCTTCATACCTCCACACATGGTCCTGACCCCACCCCCAGGGAGCTTCCTCCAACACCAGTTAGACTTGGTCCCCAGGACACTGCAACATGCAGGACACCGCTTTCAGCTAGCAGCCCCATGGCACAGCCATTGCAGCACGACTGAAACATCAGTTTCTCAGGGTAGGAAACTGAGTGCTCTTCACTGAAAAAGCTGATGACACATTCTTGGGTTGCAGCCCAGGGCAGGAAACTCCCTCCAGCAACCGCTCCCGGGAAGGAGATGAAAAGCCAAGCACGTGAAGCCTTTGCCAGTACAGGACAAGACATCTCTAGCCTTAAAAGCTGCCCCAGGCTGGGTAGGGCAGTGCTGAAGTGGAATCCTCGCATCAGATCAGTCCTGTACATTAGTCAGCTAAAGCCATTATATTACAGTACTTGCATTACTGGTGTCAAAGAGTCTTTGTCAGTCCCGCAGGATTCTCGTTTGTTTTCCTCACTTCCTCCCTGCGGTCAACTCACCACCAACAGCAAGAGAACAGTTTGAAAAAGGACTGGGCGCGCCTCTCCCCTTGCCACCATTCGGAGCCACGCGCCACTCTTCCCATCACATGATGTACCATGCTGCAGCTCCTGCTGCCACAGCAACGCAGGCCGCCAGGATCAGCTGCACTAGGGGCTGCTTTGCCAGGGCCACGGCAGCATGATAGGGACAGCCGGCTCCTGCCTTGCCTGCTAGAACACAGAAAGCACCATTACTGCTGCAAGTCTTGTGCCATACATGTGTGGCAGCTCTGCCATTGCCCACGACCTACCTAGTTTGTCTGCATAGTAAGGGCATTTGCGTATGTCTCCTTTTCCATCGTGGACTGGAAAGCCTCCATCTTGGGCTTCTTCTGTCAGCGACCTGCCAATCTTGTCCAGTTCATCAAATACCTGCAAGTAGTCACAGCAAGTACATGAAGCAGGCAGAGCCAGGCAGCTTTCATCTGGATCCCTGGAATGATCTGGAGAACAGGCAAGAGCTACTCCTGCCAGCCTCCGCCCCCCCCCCCCAAGAACAGCATGTGCGACTCATTCCGGAGCACCTCGCAGGCAGCCTGTGGTGACATCTGGCACATGCTACGGCTCTGAGAAGGCACAGCCCATTCCAAGAGCATCAAGTCAGACCCAGGAGTGAGACAGACACAGCAGCACCCTGCTGTTTGCCTCCCAGCCTGCTGCGGGTGGGGGTGAGGCAACACACTCTCCCCTCCCTGCTGCAGACCCTCTCTGAGGGTCACTGCTCCTGTTCGTGCACTGGTCAGGCAGCCCCTCCAGCTCTGCTGCCAGTGGTTTCCTTAAGGATCTTGACAAAGGAGCCAACCACATCCCACCATGTTTCTGGCCAGCTTAAGCCATATTGATCTGCTACAGGCACAGATTAAAGCTTCCATCCAGTAGCTAAGAATATATTCATCCCCCTGGGGCAAGTGGCAGCTCAGTCAGGTTTCACGAAAGGTGAATACTATGGGAAGGAACAAAAGGCTACAGACATTTTTGGCCATTGGGCAACGTGTCAGACGTGAGACAGGAGACAAATTCTAACCAGTGTGCTGCAATATGCTCAAACTGTTTGAGGCTGTCTCGGAGCGAGAGCTCTGCTCCCGCCACTGATTCAGAGCCACACAGCCCATGGGAATCTTGTAGTGAAGTCATCTTTATTTTGCCCTAATGAAAGGCTGGCTGTGGTGTTGGAGCATGTGAGGAATTCCTATCCATGTCTCCAGAAGCTAGCAGAAGAGCCATTCAAACCAGAATCCCCACCCCACCAGATGGAGAGGCTCCAGTGGCCTCAGACCCACACCACTGCCTGGATGAGCAGTCTGGCTGAATTAACCTGCGCCTAAGAGCTAGTCCAGACCCAAAAGCTGCAGCACCTACACAAAGAGGAGCTCAAGGGATTTAGTACCTGCATGTTAAATCTGAAGGCTCCATTGGCCTCTTCCACAATCCTTTCCTTGGTGTTCTTGTCCAAGTCCAGAGCATTCATCCTCGCTCTGTAGAGCTGCTTGAACTGCTGCGCATTGGAAATGTTGTCAAACATGTAGAACTGGATCCCTTCCTCAGTACTGGGCAACTTCAGGGCCCTCTGGGCTACCTTCTTCAGCACTTGGCCTCCTGAGAGGTCCCCCATGTAGCGTGTGTAAGCATGAGCCACTAGCAGCTCTGGCTCATGCTGTCCCACATGATGGATTCTGTCCACATAGTGCTGAGTTGCCTCTGAACACTGGATCTTCTCTTTCCAGTCTTCTCCATAGAAATATTTCAGGTCTTTGACCAATGCTTCTCTCCGGTGAAGCTCTAGGGGGAAATACAGAGGAGCAAAGACTGGGTTGTCCTTGTTGCGCTCCATTTCCTCTTCCAGAGCAGAGTAGGTGAAGTAAAGTGCCACGGTGGCCAGCTACAGACAAAGCACAGCTGATGTGAGAAGCCATTTACTAGATCAGCATATTACACCTTGTGACTACCGCCCCCCTGCATGGAGTTGGGGTAAGCAAGGAGGAAATCCCCAGGCTTGACACAAAACCAGCCTGGAGAGCCTGTACCAGGCATGTATCAGAGGTTCTTCTCTATCTATGTGCATAACAACAATGCCTATAGAGCACGAGCTAAGAATTAGTCTAATGTTGCCAGCTGCGTGCTCTGGGCCTCCTGTCACCTTGAGAGCAAGGCACAGGGACAAATTTCATCCAAAAGGTACAACCAGCACCAACAGCCTTGTGCTATAGGAGACCAGTCTATATGCTGAGACCTTCAGGATCAGACAGTGCTGCTCAGACCCAGAATACCATCTCTTCTGTACAGAAGAGAAAGCAATCCAACCTGAAGTCTATGGAAAACAGTCTAGTCTTCAGAGGGTGGAGTAAGTGCTGTGATCTCATGAGGATTTCACTCCTGAGCAACTTATGCCACCAGTATCTGTGCTGCAGCCACACCTGCCTTGAGCAGCCAGCAGATGCACGGCCAGAAGCCCAGCACTTCCACCTGATCAAACTGGTGCTGGGCCAGCATGCTCCACACCCCCTGGATACACCAGGCAGAAGTCCTAGACAAGGGTCCTCCTGTAGTTTTGACTATGCCACCTAGAAACTGGATTCCTCTCCATCCCTACACACAGGGCTGTGGGGCTCTGCCTCAGAGTCTGCCTCGGTCACTAGGTATATCAAAGAGCTTCTCTGCCACAGGAGCAGAGCAGCACTCACCTTGAAGAGCTCCTTCTTGATCCGTCCTTTCAGGAAGTCTTTGACAAACTGAGTGTTCTCTGCACGGTCATGGGATTCCTTAGTCCCCTCCTTCAGCAGCTCTGAAAGATCGGTGGGACTGCAGGCAAACAGGGAGAGCTCCTTTCAGCCCACTTCCACACGCAATAATGAGTTTGTTCCTGCTGTGTCTGGAGGGATGCCCCCACTCCCTACTATCTCAGGCCCAGTTTGGAGAAGGTGGGATCCCCATAGGCTGGCACCACCAGGAAGCAGCAGCAAGGTGGCAGCAGCCAGAGGGTCCTTCCACAGATGCAGGCACCCATATGCCAGCCAGACTTGCCATTCTAGGAGGATTGAGGCTTACCAGGGGCTCAGACCCAGGATGCTGAAGCAATTGCCAAGGATCCTCTGATCCCTGTACCATTACTTTTGCTTCTCATCCATGTGCGCCCCAACAGTACTACAAAAGGAGGCCTTCAGCATATGAAACTACTGGGGCAGGCTAAAGGGCACAGGAGCCTCGGTGGTATCGTCCTTGGTCACTCTAGGGAAGGAGAAAGGCTCAGGTAAGAGCAGATGCATACGCAGGCAGGACCCTTAGTTTTCTGACTTCTGTATCAACTGCTGGAGAAGAGGTCAGAGCCCAATGACAAAACAGGGCAAGAACAGCCTTAGAAAGTTTATTTATCCTGAATTACACTGGGTTTGCAAGTTTCCACAAGCTGTCTTTCTAAAAAAAAAAAAACCAACCAAAAAAAAACCCAACACCTATGGTTTTAGGTTACAGCCACTGCATCTACCTGGTACACAGCTATCAACATCTACACTCACTCAAAATTATGCCAAAGTGCACCTTATAGTTTTTATGACTAGTTTGCTGCAGAGAGCATGTCCATGTTAGCTGTACGAGAAAGACTTTGAACACTCCAGACCCACTGAGTGGCTGAACCCTGCAGCCAACAGGCTAGACAAGGTCTGGATGTGCCGGGAGAGCCAGGCAGCATTAACTTCTTATGAAACTGAGCCTGTCAAGTCAAGGAGAAGTCAACCAGCCTACCTAAGTGTTCTGGGAAGCACCCTATTCACCCTTCCCATTTTCCAAGTCTGAAGCCTTGGCTTTTAGAGCGTGTGTAGGAGTGTGGTGATACAATGAGGGGTAATGATTTTAACCTGAAAGACGGTAGATTTAGATTAGATATTAGGAAGAAATCCTTTAGTGTGAGGGTGGTGAGACACTGGCCCAGGCTGCCCAGAGAAGTTGTGGCTGCCCCATCCCTGGAGGTGTTCAAGGCCAGGTTGGACGGGGCTTTGAGCAACCTGGTCTAGTGGGAGGTGTCCCTGCCCATGGCAGGCGGGTTAGAACTAGATGATCTTCAAGGTCCCTTCCAACTGTAACCATTCTATGATTCTGTGTGTGTGATTTTGTTTTTTAAACTAACCTCCAAGAAAACATCCTTGCTAGACCAGTGGGTATTCTGCAAAGGCAAGAGAGGCAGCTCAGTGGGGCAGAGTTCACCTCTAGAGTCATCTTTCAAAACAAGAACCTGCTATGACATGAGACTGTCCAAGAAGCCATGGAAAACTGGCTCACCTTTGCCAGGAAGGCACAAACACAACTGCCAAATGGTCAAAGCATTTATGAAATGTGAGTTTGATAGTAGACACTTAAAAAAACCCAACCTGCTTGTTGCCATCCTTAGCCAGATCAGTCCTTCCCATACCTTCCACCCTTCCAGTACAGTTTGATTAACAAATTTTACTGCACATATATTTGATTAATCACCTATTGGAGTCCCTCACTCCATTTCAGATCAGGAGAAAGATCATTCATTTACTTGGAAGGTCTCCTGCCTTGCCCAGACTCTGTGCAATGTTGCAAGACAGGACTCACCTGACATTGTTATCTTCTGTTTCCTCATAGCGCAAGATTTCCCCTTCTTCTCCCCCCTCTGAGCCCTCCATAGCTGATGGCATTGCTGGTCGGTGCTGGAGATTAGCCAATCTGAAAGGCAAAATTAGAGAGAATCTGCCTGAGCAAAGGGATGGGTATGAAATGCTGAGCAGCCTAGCAAGGAGCCTCAGAGCTGCAGCACCACACAGGGTGGTGAGGAGCAGCCACTGCCCATTTCCACTGCACACCAGGCACTTTTAAACGAGCAGTGCTTTGTTCAGTTTAGTTACCCCAGGTGAATCTCAATGCTAACACCCAGTACACAAAACATTAACCTCAGAGGCGGCCTACAGAAAGCAGCCTGCACTAGGTTTCCCACTTCAGAATGGCTGCTGGATGAAGATGACCAGCGACCTCAACGTCAGCAATCTGCATTGAAATTGTGAGAAAGCTGCTTTCCACTGGCGCTGCCAAAAAGCTCATCCAATGTTAGACTCTGAGCAGAGTAACTGGAAAGGGAAGCACCTCTCCTTCAGTCAGGAGGAAGAACAAGCCACAGCAGTACGAAGCCTCTACCTGGAAGAAAGCTGCAGTGAATTAGAGCAGCCAAGCTCTGAAGCCAAGTAGCTCACAGGGGAAACAAAAGCCTTCCCTGCAACAGAGTATATGAAGAAGTAGTATAGGAAGTTTCATTCAAACATAAGAAAAAACTTCTTTGCGGTTCGGGTGACCGAGCAGTGGAACAGGCTGCCCAGGGAGGTTGTGGAGTCCCCTCCTCTGGCGATTTTCAAGACCCACCTGGATGCAGTCCTGAGTAACATGCTCTAGGCATTTGTGCTCCAGCAGGGGAGTTGGACTAGACGATCTCTAGAGGTCCCTTCCAATTCTGAAAATTCCATGATTCCATGAACCTCCAAAGTAAGGGCACATTTCACTGCTGTGCCTTCCCTGAGCTGTACTCCATGAAGAAGCAAAGCAGCCACTCTCTGAACAGAGCAAGTTGCAGATAGCTTCTGCTACCACTCACACACTCCTCTCCTGCCTAGCAGGGTTTACTTCAAACTCCAGAAGTAACTGGGCTCTCCCTCCTCTTTTGCAAAAGGAAAAAAAATATCTCCTCAGATGTAGCCCAGAAGCAGGAGCAAGACACCTGGCTCACACCAGCCAAACACCGCGTTAAGCCAGAAATCCAGCCGCCTCATTTATAAAATGGACCTGTAATCAGCTTTGTGCAGAACAGCACCACCACCTTACAGGCAGCCTTGCCAGATGAGCAAGGAACTAAGCTGCTTGCTGGCTCTTTGGAAAGCACTCACTGTAAGAGAGCTATCCCTCACGCTCTCCCACTTCAGTTCAGTCCCCCTCAGTGGGCTGCATCCGCAAGCTTGCTGGGAGAACACCATCCAGGGGCTGGGAGAACAGCAGACAAGCAGCTTGTTAGCACAGAGCCAGCACCGGCACATCCATTGATGGCTCCCAGCACACATGAAGCACACCAGTTATAAGTTTACTGCCCTCTGGTTCCTCATCCCCAAGTTTCTAAGCCCTGTTTTGCAGCCACTCTCCCTGCCCTCCACACTCCAGCAGTCCGAGCACCCATCCCTAGGTGCAGCACAGCAAGGCCCTCCCAGCTTGGGCACCGCACCCAGTCTGAGGGACACATCCCCAGGGTGAAGGCTTCTCCTGTGATCACACAGCCTTTGGGCTCACTGGGACAGAGCCTTCCCCAAGGGGAGGACTGACCAACACACGTTACTTTGTGATGCGAGCCAGCCCAGCGCAGCAGCAAAAGTCATTAGGGGTGGCAGCCCTACATGCCCATTGCCCTGCCCCACAGGACAGGGCATGGGGCAGCCCCCCCACCCTTTGGGTAGAGAAGTTTAGGGCAGGACGATGCAGCTGGGGCAGAAAGGCACACCAGCACAAGGGCTCAGATAATTGAGGAAACCAGGTTCAGGTGCTGTATTGTCTATCTGATCATTCAGTACAACTGCAAGCACATTCCCACCAGGTCAGCAAACAAGACCTCCCTCCACTCATCAGAGAGCTTCAGCCTCAAACATCAGGAAATGCCCACCATGGGGAAGGGAAACCAAAACAAAGAGGCAAATAACCTGCCCAGGCTCAGCCAGGAGCCTGTCATAGGCACAAGGCGGGGGGAACAGCCTGCTTGCCCCACAGCACAGCCAGCCAGCCTCCTGCTAATACAGACACACAAGTTCTCATGACACTCTGGCTTTCTGCTCAGCCTACTTCAGGCCAGGCACTGCTCAAGAAATGCAGATTCCAAAATTAAACTAGATGAACTGGTTCCAATTTATCTTATACTTCCAGAGAGCCAGACTCCCGGAGGAAGGGTGTGCTGCCTCTGCGCACTGCCAGGCCTGCAACAGCCTGCAGGTGAGAGCAGAGCTACAAAGAGCACTTCAGCACTGTCCATCCCTTGGAAGAGGCCTAAAGGTTGACCTTAAATCCAACCCAAGTGAACACACCAGATCAGAACCTAGTAGTTAATAGCAGCTATGGTCAGAGGCTCCCAATGGCCAGACATACACGGCACAACTCCCGAGATCATCATGGTACAAGACAGGTCTGCTAAACTCAATCTTTAGAGCCTTCACACCCACGCTGCCCATCACACCTGTGTTTAGCAGCACTCACCAACACTGGAGCTTTGCTCTCCAGGCTAACCAGGGGGCATCTCATGGGGTCTCAGAAGCCTTTACCCAGTCCTGTTGCTAGTGTTGTAGAAGCACAACTGATCACAACAGTGAATTATAGTTCCAGTAGCACTGTCTGCTGTTTGAAGAAGGGTTTAGCATGCAAAAAAGTCATTTAAGGACTGTGATGCACTCTCTGACTTGTACCTCCCATGGCTTTTTCTTGTAGAGGCTCAGTCTGACATGTTCATCTCTATAGCAATACGCAGGTCAGTGACGACATCAGTCTCTTTAGCCTGAGGTGAGAACAGTACACACACAGGAAAACATGGAAGCTTAGATTTTTCCTGATATGTTCTCATACTAGACCCCTCCCTGATGAGCCATGAATTCAAGAGACAAGTCAGCACAAATCAAACCCCTGTCCTTTTCAGTATTAGGATACTGCATGAGAACTTGGAGGAGGGGAAAAGTCAAAAGCATTATAACTCTCATAGACCATTGCTTTTATTTAAAAAAACTGGCAAGTGAAAGCCCACGACATGGTCACTGGTCAAAGCCCTGGTTTCTCAGGGCCTTCAGCTCCTCTGAAAGAGGCAGTGTCCTACATGCCGAGAGGGAGGTTCAAGCAGCTGCCTGCCTCCACTGCAGAGGCTGGAATGTAGTTTCATTTGCTGTGAGGAGCTCTGCACATCAAGACCCTGGCCGATGTTCAGGGTAAACACATACCTCCCTGGTGCCCTGACAGCAGCCTGCTTGGGAGAAATCCAACAGCTACAAGAGTCGGGATAGCAGGGCTGGAGAGTGGAGAGAAGGTTTGGTACAAACACCTCAGCACTCCAAAC
This sequence comes from Burhinus bistriatus, assembly GCA_013397275.1. Lineage (NCBI taxonomy): Eukaryota > Metazoa > Chordata > Aves > Charadriiformes > Burhinidae > Burhinus > Burhinus bistriatus. The sequence continues at coordinate 36,237 of VYXH01005953.1, forward strand.
ATTTCTTTCCCAATAACGGTGTTTAAACTCTGAGAAAATATCCCCATCTCATCCAGCCAGCAATTAGTTTGTCCCTACATAAATTTCCATAGCGAGCTTCACACTCAAGATGCACAGCCATTCTCCTCAGTGTGGGAAGATAATCCCAATAATCCCGTGCCTTTTGAAGGAAGTAGATACTGCTGCTGCAGGGAAGCTGGATTGGAAGTCCTGGCTTTGCTTGGGCACTCTCAGAAGTTCAATAATTCACAAACACACAGGCAGTACAAAGTTCATGTTTGCTGTTGAACTAGCATGCAACTTCAAGGTATTTCCCCACGTGCAGAGTTTACATCCTTGCTTTAACAAGCAGCAGAGTGTGCCTGGACCTACCCAAGCATCGCTGCAGCAGAGGCAAATCCCAGAACTCCAGGCCTAGCGGCTTGAAGAGTCATCACAGAGGTAACCTGGCAAGAACATCAGGAGACAGATTCATGTCTCCTCCCTCTGGGGAGGTATTTGGCACCGGCTGCTGCTGGAAATGGAGACCCAGACTAAATTACTACATTACCTGATCCCAGGTAGGTTTAAGACTTAAACCTGAACACAGACACTTCTGGCAGTGCCCATGCAAATGCTACTCCTGTTCCTCAGAGCTGCAGTCCAGCACCTCAACAGATTGACCAAGCAGGGAAATGCCTGGTGAGTTCACAGATCTTAACCAATTCCACACTTTGGTAAGCAGGCCTGGTGTCAGGCAGCACATCAGGAATCTATTTTTGCACATCAGCTAGGAGAACAGCACAAGGGGCAAGTCAGTCAGGGTTAAATCTGGGGGGAGGAAGAGGGCAGTGTGAGAGACACCCATGAACATACCAAACAGCCTTTGCTCTGGGGAGAGTCAGCGCCTGCCCTGCCTCTCCCAGCAGGCAGTCGGCTGTGCCTGGGACACCCCGAGCAGGGCCGGTGACAGGCACTTACGGCTCATGTATGTAATGTGTGCAAGCGCTAGGCACTGCGAGGCTTGAATAAGACATTTGTTTCACCCAACAACGGAAAAACAGGGATAGCAAGAGGCCTCCTGGGCCAAGAAGAGCCAAGTGACCTCCAAGCCACCAGGAGCACCCAGCGCAGGACTCCTGTCCTGAAAGACATCCTTCACAAGAAGCTGCGTGCAGGAATCACTGCGGGGACACGAGACGACTGTTCTGGCACGGGTCCTCAGCTGCTGTGCAGGCGCTCACCCATGGGAGCAGAAGGAAGAGATTAGGGAGGCCTGACGATCGCTGGCCCGGCCAGGCGCCAGAGCTCGGCTAGTCACGAGCAGGCAGCTGGCAGACGGGGCACTGCGGGACCCCGAATAGCTCGAGGCCTGTCGAGGACCGTCCTTCCACGGCACGGCACCGGCAGCCCGGCCCGGGGCAAGGCGGCCGACACAGCCCTCCCTGCGGCCGGGGGCAGACCTGGGCCTCGAGACGGCCCGGACGGATTTCCCAGCCGAGCGCCACCTCGCCGCCGGGTACCGGGCCCACCTGCCGCCGGGGCAGCCTGGCGGGTAAGCGGCGAGGGCCCGGAGCAGAGCCCCGAGGGGAGGGGGGGTGGGTGGAAGTCCCACGGACCTCAGCCCGGTGCGGGCCCGCGGCAGAGGGGCTCTGTCCCCTCCAGCCTGGG
>VYXH01005953.1:44565-80020 GCA_013397275.1 Burhinus bistriatus
CCCCGCCTCCGGTACCTGCGCTGGGCCCGCCCGGCCCCGCCGCCAGCCACCGGTCCCGAGGGCGACGGGGGCGCTGTCACGTGACGGCGGCGGCCAATGGCGAGCGGCGNCCTGGACAGGTGCCACTGGGAACGCTCTTCCCTCGGTAGGCGTGCAGGTGGGAGAACCACCCTTCCTCCTTCTGATCCATGTGGGAGATCATCTCCAGCTCTGCTCCTGGGGGTCCTGCTCCGGGAAAAGAAACCGGGAGGNGCGGCGGCCAATGGCGAGCGGCGCTTTCGCCGCTGAGGGCCACCGAAAATGGCGGCAGCGGAGCTTGGGATGGCGGCGGTCCTGTCCCGCGGCTGGGCTCCGCCGCCGTCCCGCCGGCCAAACCGAGCCCTTCTCTCCCCCCGCGATCGGACACCTGCAGGGGCTCTCCCCCGCCGGTGGGGTACCATTGCCGGATCCGCTCCCAGCGCACGCCGATGTTCTCCCCGCGCTTGCAGGGCCTCTCCGGTGCTGGATGAGACGCCACGGCGGCCGGAGGCTCTCCCCGCAGGCGAAGGGTTTCTGTCGGGGTGCCTGTGGAGGGCAAGGCTGGGCAGGTTTGTCCCTATCAGGCCAACAGCAGACGCCCAGCCCAGGGCCAACAGGGGCCTGTCCTGGCAGGAGCTCAGTGAACAAGACAGGAGAACAGCCAGCGCTTTCTGACGAGAAGAAAGGGTCTAGAGGACACCAAGGCAGAGCTCTGGGAATTCAGAGCTGGTTCAGTGCCCCTCTGAGAGACGAGGACCTGCGGGGGGCAATGTGGGGCTGCTGGAGCCCCCTCAGTCCCCAGAGTGGAGACGCGGCCTTTGGTGTTGGGAAAGGGGCAGTGGGCTTGCGCTGAGCTTGGGCACGAGCTTAAACCCTCAGCAATCACTTAAATCCTTAGTGAGAACTCGTTCCTTAGGAATCTAAGCTTACAAGATGACTGCCTGGACAGTAGAGCAGCTGGAGAGGCAAGGAACTTGGGCAGAGGAGTACTGCAGGTACCTCTGAAACCCTGTTGTGGGGGACAGCAATTGAATCAGAGACACCTTTGCTGAAGGCTGCGTCACCTCTCCCAGGCACTTTGTGTTTCATTAAACAACAAAGCAGCTTATATGCAATGCCTCTGAAAGAAATGTTTTGCTTTTCCTATCATTCCAGCATAAAAGCACATTTGAAATGCACTTCCAGAACAGCTCCAGTCCCCTTGAAGAACAGCAGGAAGGATTGCTCTCGGATTTATCCCTTCGATATCTAAATGCTGGCACTGTTAGTGTAACACCTGGCCTCTGTTGGAAGGCACAGCAGTCACCACGCAGCACTTTACAGCACTCTCATATTTTGTTGTGAAATTGTCCCCTCCGTGGGTCTTGGCCGTGGCAGAGACCACGGTGATGGATCACACCCACCCAAGAAATGCCATTAAGACAGGGTGACTTCTGGAGGAAGTGGACGCAGAACTGTGCCTGTGTAAGGAAACAGCTCTTGTCTCACATGCAAGATTATTACATAAACATCTGCAGCACAGCTTTTCAGAATAAACCTACTGAGACTATTTTTTCAGGCGGGAAACGTGACAATATGCAAACCAACGTGGTGTAGCTTGCAAAGGAGTATCCACAATCAATCCCACAGCCCATTTGACTGTCACAGGGAATTTAGAAGCAGTGTTGTCTAAAGCTCGCTCAGAGCTCACGTGGTGCATCTTGGTAAGGCAGCAGCTTTGTGCAATGGCAGTAACGTACCTGGCTCATTTCTTTAACTTACAAAAACCACTGACACCTTAGTTGAAAAGGTACTTTTTTTCTGCAGCCTTGGAAGGATTAAAACAAACAGAAGTATCAAAATATTTTTGATAGCTGTTACTACACCACTGGAAATAAAAAATTATGACAATGTATTTTCCAAGACAAGTGAGCCTCCATTAGGAAGGTAAGAAAACACAGAAATACATACAGATCAAACTGTTTGGCAACACACGATCACTGGCAGATGGCAACACCAGTGTTAGCTTGGGGAGGCACGCCTTGCTTACAGAGAAATAAAGCAGGCAAATGAATAATTGCTTTCACATAATTTGCAGTGTATGTCAGATCTGTCCTTGTGGTCTTGACAACTGTAAAAGATTTTAAATCCTTTTCCCATCATCTGAGAAAAGTTTTAGAATTACAAGAGACACTTCACTTTGTCAGTTTCACCAAGAAGGAAGCATCCAGGCAGGCCTCTGCAGAGCGGTCACCTCCAAACCGTGACAGCACAGATGTGATATTTAAAATCATCTTTCTACATTAGGCAAAGACTGCCCAGCTGCAAGGTTTAAGGATGATAAAGATAAGAGGATGGAGACATTTCAGTGACTAAAATTCAGATTTTTTTCATAGCATGCTAAACAGTTTTTTATGACAAAATGATATTTGAGCAATTGTAATTTATATCCATTGATCTGTGACACTGTGTTCATTCAAGGTTAAGATCTAATAAAGAATTGATTACAAAATCTTTGATTGTAAATGTAGGTCTTACCTAAAAACAGAGCAAAGAAGCTGGGAAGGGATCTTACTTATTTTCCCATATTAAGACTGGTAAGTAGGATGGAAGCTTTTTCCATGTATGAAGTGTGTGCTTGAGAGAGAAATACATGGTACACTGAGGGAAACATCTCCTAGAATGCCACTTAAGGCAAGCCTTGTCCTTTTCATGTAACAAAGTCATCTCCTGGCAGCTCTTGCACAAGAAGGTGGGGGAGGAAAAGTGATGTGACAGCCAATGAGGAAAACCATCCCAAATTCCTGAAAACTCACCAGACATGGCAGAAGGCTTTGCTGGGAGGTGCCCCACCATTATACATGCCATGGGCACCTGACAGAGAAGAGGAGGTTCCTAAATGGTCGCCCATTTCCCCTTCACCAGCAGCCCTCCCCTCCAAGGCCAGACCAGACGCTTCCTCCCAGGTCTCCCTTACCTTTGGGCAGCTCGTCTCTCTCCAGGTAGCCAATTCATCAGCTGCTGCCAGGTGATCTCTCCCATTCCACCTCTCCTTGCCACTGGGCGCCTGTAACAACTTCTCTTCCTCCAGTTGTCTGCTCGGGGTTTCAGCCAGCACAGGCGCAGACTGCGGACTTTACCGCTCCCAACTAGACCCAACGTTGCCACTTAGAACCGCCCCCCAAGTCTGTTGTAAGACGTTATTTATAGTTTATCATTGCCTTACAAATTGTTTATTGTATATAAATCAAATAAAACCAATAATATAATTTATCAAAAATAGAAAAATATTTATAAGTTCCAAATATATAAATACATTTAGAAATCTGGCTTCTTTTTTTGAGGTGTTGTGTCCATTTTGTTGAGTGAGATTCTTTGCAGACTCAGAACTGCCAGAACAGACAAAAGGCAGCTGTTGTGAAAGTAAATACATAAAAGATGACAATTTAGGGTCCAAGACTTCCCCAAGAGTCTCAGACAGTTTACAACCTAAGATCAGTCCAGTTTGGAAATGAGACTGATAAAGAAGTGGGTTCAGATCAGGTTATAAGAAGTGCTGAAGAGATCCATTGGGCACTATAATACTGTCTCCTTAAAAACACCTCCCGTGAGGACATACTCAAGCTGCGCCGACAAGGTAAAACAGTGCTCAGAAAATGGAGCAGGTGGCATCTTTAACACAGATCCAGCACACAAGTGAACATACAGAACTGAATGTTTGAATCTAAAGGGCTTTCAGATGACATCTGGTGTCAGAGGGCACTTTTGGGAGCCATCGCAAAGGGACCAGAAAAACACCTCCGCTGTTTTGCAGCCATTTAAGAAACACAAATTTAGGAGTTTTAGAACAGATTACAAATTGAACCAAGGACAGAAGAAAGGCATAGTTTTTCCATGATGCTCCCTGCCTTAACAATCAGCAGGGCAATCGCATGCTGAAGAAAGGAAGACAGAAGTCACTGGGCTCTAAACATTCAGTGCTTTACACAGGGGAAAGAGGACTGGTTACTCTACCTAATACTGGAACTTGAAGGGTGAAGCATTTCACAGCCCAAGGCCAGGGAAAAGGTCTTGGCAAGTGTCACTGGGGGAAGCACCTGCCTCTAGAGGCACCATCAGGAAGCAAAGTTGAGGACCTAAAACCTATTAGAGAAATGGAAAGAAAAGAAAAGGCACAGGAAGAAAATCGGGGGCGGGGGGGGAAGAGGCTCCAGATGACCTGCGTGCTGAAGGCAGGATAGCGACTGGAGGAGCGTGCAATTCGTCAGAGCCATTCTCCAGCATGTCATCTGACAGCAGGCCACAAGGAGGAGCAGTGCACCCACCGATCCCAGCACCACTGCTAGCACCAGCCTGGAACGGGGTTTCCAGCTTATCAAGAAGGCCTCCATGTACAAAATTTTCAGGATGGAGGAGTAGGCTCCATTCAGTATCGCCTCCTCTGTTTATTGTTCCCCTTTCTTTTCTCTTCCTTCTCTTTCCGGGCTTTGGCTGTGGTAAATGTGATACAGTGAGCATCTAAAAAGTCCACCAGCTTTGCCTTGGAAATTTTAATGCCATTCTGTTTCAGCTCTGTGTGCAGCTCAGCCAGCTCAATTGGCTCATAAAAGAGAATCTTGTGGTACAGGGCTGTGTTTGAACGGATGTAGCACCTTACTGCCTCCAGCTTATCTTCTTCCCGAGCTGCTGCCTGAGATGCTGGAAGCTCCTCTTCCTCCTCCTCAGATGCAAAAGCACAGGCTTCGAATCCATTCACGAAAGAACTAAAAGCAAGATCAATTAGACCAGAGATCAAGGAAAGAACAGGACACCAAGGACAGGACCAGAGCTCCCCAATTCCCTGGTGGCCAGCCCCTGTGACTATCCTCTATAGGATTCCAGACTCTCCGATACCCGGACCCACAAAATGAGTTCAAGCAGAACATCACACGTGTTCTGCAAACCTCCTCACCACAGCCGCCTCAGCGCTGGTCCTGCTCACCCAGCTCTGGAGCTGTCTGGCATTCCTCGCTCCTGACCCGTAGCACCGACTGCTGCCATACTGCAGCAGCCTCTGCCGAGCAGTGCTGTGCCGTCCTCTCCCTACTATAGCTGCAGGCTCTCAGCCAACGCTTGAGGGCTCCTTGTCACTCTAAATTGCAGAAACCAGGCATGCCAGATGTGGGCCTTGCCCTCATGAAGCCACAAGAACTTTTGTGTTCTGAGACTAGCTCACTGGGAATTAGACTAAAAAAACCCCAAAGCCTATTTCTTTTGTAGGAGTGTGTTGACCTTCAGGTGGTCCTGCCACCTGCCCAAGGAGGTGGCAGGGCCACTGTAGGCCACGTGGACACTCACTTTTGTTTGCCACCTTCCTAGCTCATCTCTGTCCTGCACCATTGACTGTTTTGTTTAATATTTTGTTCCCTTACCTCTGTGAGCCAAAAGAGATGTCGCTTCCATCCACTGAAGAAACTGCAGACTCCTGAGATGCTGAGAGCATTTGTTCCTCACCATCAGCTGCCAGAGACCATCTCTCTGGAGACACAGATGACCTTTTCTGCTCTTTGGCTCCTTCTGAGTGATGTGTCATTTTAGTTCCCTCCTTGGGTGCTGCACAGCCTGTTTCATGGGATCCAACACGGTAATCATCAGCCCTCCCCACAGGGAGCACTGAAGAAGCCGTAGCAACTCGCTTCTTCTTGCCCCTAGCCCTCGAAGCACTGGCACGCTTTCCACCTGCAGTCTGGTCTGCCTTTGACTGCCTAGAGTGTTTGGCTGGGGAGTTCTGCAGGGGAGTCTGGGAAGATGGAATTTCATCCTCAAAGTCAGAGTCCACGTCCTGATGAGTATACTGGAATATCTCCTTCAGCTTCAACACCATCTGGCGTTTTGGGAGAGCACGAACTCCGAATCTGAAAGAGAAAGGGGGGAGCTTAGGTTAAGATAATACTGCACCTTCCACTGTCACAGCTCAGAAAGGGGCTCAGGCCAGGAACCCAGTGGTCTGCTGGAAAAGTGTGACATGACCTCAAAAAACACTGACTGGAGCTTCAGCAAGGTTTCCCTTTCAGCTCAGGAGCTTTCTTTCACACTACCTGCCAGAAACTTGCTGCTCATAAAGATATGTACTCGTGGAGGTAATGCTAACCTGCTCAACTCCTTCTTCAGCTGTGGGGTCTCCATGATGGAGTAAGCTGGCATTGGTGTCATCGGAGTGCTGGGAGGCTTGTCATTCTCCTGATGGGAAGGTTCTGCAGCAGAATGAAATTACCATCATCAGAATTAGTAGAGAAATTACTTAGAATAGGTGGTATCTTCCCCTCTTAGTGGCAGATATTCTAATATTATATAATTATATAATTATTATGTATTATACAATAATTGTTTAAATAGCGCTACTTTTCTACAAGCTCTTTTAATTATTACTCAGCTTCATACTGCACAGAACAGTCAACACTTTTTTTTTTTTTCCCCTAAGCTGGGATACTGGGGTTTTATTGCCTTCAAATCAGAAAACAGCTTAAATTAAGACATATGTTACATCTGAATATGAACCTCATTCAGGGCTTTGTAATAACAGGCAACAGTTATAAGGCAGTTAAAAAACCATGTTTACTGAATTCTGTGACGCAGTTCTTCTCCCAGGAAGGAAATTTCATAACAGGGACTTGCAGAAGAAACTGAGCAAGTCAGGCTCCTGGGGTCCTGAGTTAGATACTGATTTAATGGTATCAATTTACTGATACTGTGAAGTACAGTCAGCCTCACATGTCATGTTCTAAACACCCATTACACTAATCACTTAGTATGGCATAATTAATAATACATTTAACTAGATACTATGAGATCAATTACATGTCTTAGATGGAAGGAACTATGGAAGGATATGTGGCGGGCATACAGAGATTTGTTACGAGGGCCCAGAACCAGCAAACAGACGGCAGCACAAGATAGCAGTGCATCAGCAGAGCTTAGCAGGAAAGCATGTATGAAGCCTACCCATGGGCAGGACCCTTTCAATGTATCAAGTGAACAACAGGTGAGATGACCACTTAAAATGAAAACAATTTAACCTAGTCCAATAAAACTAGTCTCAATACAAGCTCTCACCAGGAGTCTTTACAGGATCTGTCTGACAGGCACCTGCTGCAGCTGACAACCTCTGAGGCAGAGGAAGCATCTCTGGAAATTCATCTTCCTCCTCTTCTCCATTCCAATCATCCCAGATTTTGGAGTTCAGGTAACTTGGTCTACTGCCCACTGGTGAACATGCCTCAACAGGACTCTTTTCAAGACAGAGCAAAGTTGTTCTTCTGCCAAGAGGACTTCCTCGAAGGGGGGTACTGCCCTTAATTTCCTGCGCATGGGCTGGGCTCTCCCACTGGTCATGCCAAGAGTCAGATTTGGCGCTGTTGGCAGTGCTGGTGTTTGCACGGCTGACCTGGTTGGAGTCCTGGCTGTTACCTCTGACTGGTGACAGATATTCAACATGCCAGCAGTCATCAATGGGGATTGGGGGCTCGTCACAAAGCAAGACACTACTGCTCACAGAAGGCAGGCTTATTTCCCTTTCACTGTCTTCTACCTCAACCACACTGCTATTTGCTTTATCTTCCAAAGAGTGCTCATGGCATGGAGACACAGGTTTGGATAAAAATGAGATCTTGGCACATTTGCTTTTTATGTTGGTGGGGCCAGGGGAGAGGAGAACTGAATCCACTGCAGAAACTGGTGGGGAGTTTTTGGAAAATGATCCTGCTGCTGGGCTGCTGGAAGGTCTTTGGCTGACTGAGGTCTCCATAGGCAAACGTTTATCTGACAATGTTGTTTCACGAACTTCTATTAAATTTCCAGCCATTTCATGGTTACTATTACCTGCTGCTAAATTCTTCGTACTGAGTTTAGATCCTGGACTCTTTAATAAATGAATACTTGTGACCTTAGTCTGTGTTGAGAAACTTCTGCTTTTGCTCAGAACCGGTGTGTCAGGAACTAGCCAGGAGCTGTCTGTACCTGAAGACATTTCATGACCAAGCCTTTTTTGAGGGCTCAGATTCGGATTCCGTTTGCTCTCCATACAAGCATCTATTTGTCTGTTGGGAGGCAATTCAGTGGATATCTTTACATCACTACTTATATGCACTGTATCTGTAATGCCACATGAGACCTGGGTTGATCTCTGCTCTGTTTCAGTGACTGATGAGTTAGGTTCAGGTTTTGGTATCTCAGGAGCTTGTTCTATGTTTGTACATTTCAGTTGCCCAGGGATTTCCATTTCCTTCAGAGCAGAGGCTGACTCTGCTGACTTGTTTTGTTGTAAGTCCATTTCATCATCAGAAGATAAAACAGTAACATCACCCTCCTTGTTCCCCTGAGCTGCAGCGTCCTGAGTTCTGATGACTGGTGGTGACAACACTGGGATGTATGTATGCTTGTTTAAATCAATGTCGGGAAGCTCTGCTGGAGAAATTGTGTTGTCGTTTCTTGATGTAGTATCCAGCTCATTGCCTTTTTGAAAGGGTATGTCATTAGATGGGAATGATTTTTCCTTTTTGTTTTGCTTTGGTGTTGACACATGTTCTCTGGCAAACTTCCTCTCTGATTTTGGAGATGCAGGTGAAGAGCCAACAGCAGGAAAAAGGGGTACATAAGGTTTGGGAGGAGGACTCCCGTAAACCCCGTTCCTACAGGGAGAGAGGTCTGTTTGTGACTTGCTGTACGGAAGTGAATCATTAACATCAACATGTTTTTCACTAGGAGCATTTCCTGATTCTCTCATAACTTCTTTCACTGGAGAAGGCTCACAGTAATCCCCCTGAGTTGCAGAAAACAAATGTTCATAACTTTCATTTATGTTAGTATCACCGTTGAAGCTAGGAAACTGTTTTTCACAGTGATCTGCCCCATCATGTAAGACCTGAGATGACTTGGAATCCTTCGCGCCTTTACATCTCCTAATGGTCTCTACTTCATTAGCAGTGGCACCATGGGATGCTACATCCCATTTTTGAGGTTCACTGTGGTGAAGAACAAAATTGGTCTGTGCAGCATTCACACTCTTGCACCTATTTATATTCTGCATTTTCTCTTGTGCAGGCAAGTCACATTTAGATCTTTCCACAGCATTGTCACCCCTGAAATCTTTGAAGCTGTTGCTTATTGAAGCACATTCAGATCTCTCTACCTCTTCTTCCTCAGTTTGCTGGTTCGTACCTTGGGCTGCCTCAGTATCACTGCAGATGCTGCAGTCTGTTCCCTCGCTCACCTCTGTTTCACCTCGAACCATCTTTCTCTGAGTTGCAGCAAACTCATAGATTTCCTCCAGCTCCTGTTCACCCACCCCATTGTCATCTTCCTTCTGGCATTCAGGGTTCAGCAAAGCTACTTCTTCCTCATCTTCACCCACCCACACTGACTTCAAGAGGTCTTGGAAGTTCTCAGCTCTGTCCTCATAATCTTTTTCATCCCTCACAGAGATAAGATCATCTTCTGCATCCACTCCAGAAGACACCTGACTCTCTCCAGTGTTGTTTTCACACTTTGCCATCAGTTCCCCCACATCAAACCTGCAAGGATATAATAGTAATGTTAGTATTTTTCTCCTCCAGTATTTCTTCACCATTTGACTGCCTCCTCACTCTTGTGAGCCTTGTAAAGAATTTGCATGAGAATGTTGGTTTCTTAAGACATACAAGATCCAATATATTCCTGTAATTTGGAATTCCCTTTCCAGGTGTCACTCACATGAAAGCATCAGGTGCACTCTTCCTTTTTTATGTTTGAGACTAAACAGCTATATGACTACACTAAAACCCCTTTGCCATTTGCACTGGTGAGAGCCCCATGGAATGGCTGTATAATGTCTGTCACGTGCAAGCTTCATGGCTTTCTGGAGTGACAGGGCACCTCTGTACATACATTTTGGCAAGACCCAGCCATTTTCCCCTCAGTATCTCAGCAACTGCTTCTATTTCAAGCTCTTTAATTAGCACACGCCTAGGATCACGACCAAGAGCGTGGCTGACACAACACGTTAGCATTCTAATGCAAGTGTTGTTCAGATTAAGTGCATTGCTAGTGCAATGCTTTGAAAATCAGATACAGAAGATATGCTCATCATCACTGTCAACATCAGCTGTCACTAAAAATCCTGAGACAAAACTCTTGGCAAAAGTTTGGTATTGAACATAGAAAATCTCACCCAGATAAAATCTGAAGAGAGATTCATGGAAAAGATGAGGGTAGGATGATCACAGAATTATAGAATCGTCTAGGTTGGAAGGGACCTTTAAGATCATCAAGTCCAGCCATCAACCTAACCATGTCCCTCAGCACCACGTCTACCCGTCTTTTAAATACCTCCAGGGATGGCAATTCCGCCACTTCCCTGGGCAGCCTGTTCCAATGTTTGACAATCCTTTCAGTGAACAAATTTTTCCTAATATCCAATCTAAACCTTCCCTAGAGCAACTTGAGGCTATTTCCTCTTGTCCTATTGCTTGTTACTTGGGAGAAGAGACCGACCCCCACCTCAGTACAACCTCCTTTCAGGTAGCTGTAGAGAGCAATCTTATGCTGAAGTTTCACTTAAGATGTAAGCAGAGGACTATGGAATTTGTACGCCACTAAACTGCAAGGGAAGATATCAGGTTGGGGTCTGTGTGGCTGAAAGCATGAGGGGATCCAAAACATGTTCACACTACAAACCTGGCAGCCAGAGCCCCCACCTGGGGCAGCACCCCAGCAGGGATGTCAGCATCAGCAGCATAAAGGTATCGTAGGAATGCACACACTGCCTCTCCTGTAATGTCACTCAGCAGCACACGGCGTGTCTGCGTGTTCCCATCCTCCTCCACTAAGAACCCTTCGCTGTGAACCTGGGGTAGGAGGAAAGCAAACAAAGTCCATTTGCTGGTAAAGGAACGGCAACACCAATGTTCTTGTTCATATCAGCTTATTTCTTTCATTTGCCAAAGTCTCATCCTGGGACCAGGATCTGATGCCTCAGAGGGAGCCTAAAAGGACCACTTATGCAGATCTTCATGTGGAACAGGCCATTTCCTTCCTGACCCTACATCTGTTAGCTTGGATAAAGTTTGACTACTCAAATTGTTTTAGTCACACATATAAAAGATGGTCCTAGAGTCCTCCTGCTAGTTTTGGAATCAAATTACTTCCCAGAGCACAATTTCCAGAGTTATCAACAGCTCTCTACAAGTGAGCTTCCTCTGATCTGTTTTGAATTTACCTACCCTTGATGCACTGCCAAAATGCTAGTTCTCCTGGTGTCTCACAGGAAAAGAGAACACCATACAAAATACTGCTCCCCTGACCCGGACCATTATCTGTGTGGGTCCAACTTTATCTCAGGTTTTAGCGAAAATGCATCTCCAGTTCAGGAAGGTCTTACTTCCTTTTGCAGCCAGATCACATATTGAGCTATCTGAAATTCTCTCCAAAGTCAGGGGCCGCCATGCTGTAGAAAACACGAGCTCTGAAGTCATGTCTCATTAATTACTGCCTCCTTGTTACCCAAAATTTTCAACAAAGAAGAGCACTCCCTCACCTATACAGAAAATAAACAAGAAATGCTGCTCTGCAGGTGGGGTCTTATAGGAAAACAACCCTCCGCAGGTATCAAAAATACAGCATGGGGTCAATCCCACAACTCTACCCACACAAATGATTCCTGCCCATGAAAACAGTGGATGAGAATGCTGAAGCCAGAGTTGCAGGGAAATAGTAAGAGAACATGGCTAACCTAGTCGTTTTTAAAGTAATTTGATTTGGGGGTATATGCACATTTGCTAATGGTTGTGAAGATCCCTTAAAAAAATTTCACGTAAGACTGCTGTATGGCATATAGGAACCTGCTTGCCCTCCCCAAACTTTCATGGACCCCTTAGAAATAGCCTGAGTCACCCTGGGTGGAATCTACTCCCAACATGTATGAGGACAGAACTAATTCCTCTGTTTCCAAAAGGACAGCTTTAAAGAAAGCTTCCTTTGTTAGGGAGCTGGCTGTATGGACTGGTAGCAGCTCTGTGAAAGAGCAGAGTTCAAATCTTGGGCTCAGTGCCTTTCACTGTCCTGACAGGAGACTGCATAGGAGCAGGCTGGGAATTATTCAACCCAAAATGCTTCTGGGAAAAGAACTACTTCACTAGCCTTGCAAAATTCAGTGCAGCTACCCCCAAAGCAACTCTGAGAGTGACGAAACCTCTGTGTAGGTTATTTTCAAGTACTTCCCAGAATCTCTCTACTCCATACTCAAGCTTCCCAGCCTGGGTGACAGGCAGGACACATCAAGATGGACAAGGCAGTCTGCACTTGCACAGGTACAAAAACAAGGGCAAAAAGCACTTAGGAAGCTTCCTCCATCGCTCATGGGCAGAATGCCAAGGAAGGATCCTTGCCTCCCCATAGTGCCCCCCGATAAAGTACCATGTTTTCCACCACTTTGTTAGGATTCTGGTTTCCTAAGCTGAAAAACCACTGCAGATCCAGAGGCACTTGCCATCAGGCCCAGCAGTGCTCCGTGCCAATTCTGTTGTGTTAACTGATTGTAGGGGTGGGCAGTCTGGGCTTTCCAGAAGCAGAGGAGGAAAGTATGTCAGCAGTACTTACAACCTGAACAGCCTGTGGACACCGTGCATACAACACAAACATGTGGGCATAAAGGACTTCTCCAGAGTCCACCTGGAACTGGACATCACTTAAGTGGGGGTTGTTGACCATTGCACTGAAATCTTCAGCCAGCAACCTGAGAGAGGACTAGAACACACAAGGAACACAAAGACTGAAGTTACATTACAGCTGTCAAACATTGCCCTGAAAAATAAGAAGGGAATTACCCAATTTGTCAGCATTGCTGTACAGTGGGCCCCAATCCGGATAGACTGCCTTTGCCTCCTGAAGATAATCAGCATTATCAACTTCAGGTCTTCCACATGACAAATAAGCTGACGAGTCTAACAGACATTTCTGGCTTTGTTTTCCTCCGCTTTTTCGCAGTCTGGTAATTGTGAAGAAAGGGCAGTCGTGTTGTATTCTACTATACTTGTTTTGCCTGGTATTACAGCAAATTATCACCCTCAGATCTTCACCACACCATTTCCTGATGTGGTCTAGCCACTGCCTAGAGTTGGCCTCTTGATCTACTGCCTTCCACCACAATTTTAGGAAACTGTAATTTCCACTTTGACGGACTTGAACTCAATTCACTATAATTAGAGTAAGAGGAAAGAGGATGACTCAGGGATGGGATAATAAGCCTTTCTTTTCTCGTTCACTGTCGGGCAATGACAGCTAAGAAGAGCAGCTCTGCAACAAGGGGCCCACATAGAATAAAACTAATGTAGATGTCTAGTTCAAAGGAATTTATGTGCATATTACTGAAACCCCTTTTGAAAATTCCACTCAATTATAAAAAAGAAACATAATTTCGATTATCATTCTAGAACCCCTTGCTGGAATTTTGGGGAGGGCTGGTTGACTGAGCTATCTGTGACTGGCTACTGGTGACGGTAAGGTCAGGCCTGGGGTACGCTTCCAAAGACAGCAGTGATGAACACTGTTTCTGCTCTGGAGCTGCTCCCAGTGTGAACCCACCCCGGGCAGTCTTCTGAAGGCTTAGATTCCTCTAGGCAAGTGTTGCGGCTCTGGCAGTGGCCAGTGCTTCAGAGAAGTGTGAAATACCCTCAGCTTACAGTTGAGAGGCTGTCTGATTATAAGTGGAAACCAGTTTATAGTTAACTCACTAATCACTGACCTTGTGCTTTTCAAACCTACTGCAGAGTTGAGGATCTGCAAGTTCTATTCCAGTGAACATCTGCATGAGATGCAGTTCCACCTGGAACAACACAGCTCTTTATTTTATTAGCAGGTTTCTACATTAGCAGTGGGCTGTGGAAACCCAACCTTTCTACTCACTCCAGCATGTGTTTGCGAGCAGCCAACACTAATTAGCACCAAAACAGCAGCACACACCAGAACACTTCTTCCAGGCCTTCATAGGTGGGCTAGAGAAGACTCTGCATGTTGTGGCAGTGCTGTGGACTGATCTCCAAGGGGAAGACAGGAAGTTCAGTCTGGAAACTAATCTGGTGTTTCTTGCTTTCTTATTCTTGGCAGGTAGGATACCTGCAAGACGGTACCTCAGGAAGCCAGCAAACACAGAGTCCTGATGCTACGTTCCAGGCAGCAAGCCCAGAACAGCTTTCCTGCTGATGCTAAAATTATGAATCAGGAATGGGGAAATTAAATAAGGCTAGAAACCTCCTGGCTGCACCGTTCTCATGCAAAGCAAATGCACTGATCTGAAGGCAGCACCAAGTGGGCACGTGCTCCTGTTGGAGAACATACCAGAACACACTCTTCTACTGAGGAGGCCAGCTAGACTGGACTTCACAGATGTGACAAAGGTCTTAAGCATCAGTGGGGGGATGTACTACCAATGCAATGGATGTATTTGCTCTACACAGTTACGCTCTGTCTGTGTATAAAGCACAAATCTCTCCCACTGGCAATCCAACTCTTCAGCAACACTTCATTTGCTCAGGAAAACTATCATGGAATCAAACTAAATCTGAAAAAATGATCATACTGTTTTTTCTGATAACAACGGAGTTTCAACAACAGTATCAGAACAGCAAAAGGTCTCTGGTTTAATAGACTCAGAAGCTTATAAAACAGGTGTTTTTTCCTGCTAAGGACTTTTTTTTTTTAATACCCCCAAAGAATATCTAGAGTTTCTGTAACAAGTAGCTGCGATGCTCAAGTTTAGTAGATTCCCACCTCAGAGAACTGTCTCCTTTTAAAAGGCTCTTAATTCTATTTGCACAGTATGAAAGTGCATTCTCAAGGCATCAAAATTTATCTGGCATCAAAAGCTACTAGCTTTCATGGCAAGATTATTTATTATCAAACCAAATATAGTAAGTTTCACCAGATAAAGTGGATGACCCTGGTAGGAAGATAAATTACTGTTCTTTTATATGCACTTCAATTGAAGAAAACTGGTTATAGATCCATGGGGGATTACACTTCCACTGGTGCATCTGGGGTAAGATGTGATCTACAGAACACTACTAGCTTGATAAAAAAAATTGTCTGTGACTTTCCAGACTGTATTCTTCACCTATTCACCATAGAGAGCACACTGATTTTTCAAGCTAGATCCTCCAATATGTGTTCCCAAAACTGAGGATTTTCCATACTAAACCTTTTAGAAGCTCACATTAGCAGCAAAAAAGTGCTTATCTTCCATGGGCCTCACAGCATTCCACATCACCGATCAGGCTTTTATGCCAAATGAGAGAATTTAGTGCAAGTCAGGAAGTCCTTGCAAGAATTCTCTCTTCCACTGCAAGGCACGACATGGAGAGGAAGGCGACAAAGGAGGAACAGCTCCAGTCAGAACCACCCAAAGTAGGTGGGTGTGCGAGCCTGGAGGAAGCACCAGGCAGCTCTGTCTCTCCTGGGCTGCAGCCAATTTTCTCTTGGATAGCCTGGGCATTAAAGCACAGTACTGCCTAACATGGTGCAGCTGCATCCCTAGTTCCTACTCCCAAATACTTTTAGTGCTATAACGTAATTGTTTAACCTAGTTCTCTTTATATAAACTACGCACAAATTTGCCTTATATTACCTGTCATTTTAAATCATCTCTCTCATCAGGTAGGACGAGTAGTGAGAAATCCACAGACCTGCCTGCAGGCATCAATGAAATACCACCACGTGTGATGATCTCACACGTGCTGATCTCACCTGTGCCCACGATGACTCCTGAGTGACTGTGAACCTTAAGCACCTCTTTGTTTCTATGGAAAGGAATGGGAAATACTCCATACTTCTACGAATTGCACAAATGTAACAGCTTCTTTTTTACAGTGCTAAGTAAATACAAAAAAGTGGAAATAAAGGGCTGTCCTTACTCTTTTACCGCTGCTTGTCAGGAGGATCTTCTCTTTGGATGGGGGCACAAAGCCACTATGTGGACTATTGCTGGAAGTCAGTTCTTTTCCTCAAAGAAGAAAATGCATGTCACAAACCACATACAACTTCTTTGTGAGACACAGCGATGTGAGCACTCCTAATAGAATCCTTGCCATGACAGCTCCCCAAGAGAGCTGCTATAACCAGCCCAACTGAGTTGAAGGCTCAGCCTCTCCCTCAATCCTTTACTGGAGGGTTTGGCTCTGGGTTGTGACAGGCTGTGGGTACCCGAATACCATTCGGCCACAAGCAGCACCAATCCACTGCACGACTGTGCATGCCATAATCATCCAGATGGAGGCACTGTGGAGTACAGCACGCTTCTCTGCTTTCACATCAAAGTTCTCCTCCAGTGGGGAAAAAAACTATGACACAGAACGGGATGGGACATGCCACAGTCTCATCCAGGCAGACTGCATCCTGGATCCACATTTCAACCTAAACAAAATGCTGTGGGCCCTAGTGTTTTGAGGCAGCCAGTGAGATCAGTTTCGCACAGCCTGAGCCCTGTTGTAGTCTACAGAGTGCAGAGAACAGGATGCAGAGCAACAGAAAGAAATAATGTCTTCAGAAATGGGTTCTGCTGCATTAGTGTCTGCACAGTGTAATCAACGTACCAACATAAAACCATCCCTCTTGCACTTCTCTCTCACCTGATTGTCTCAAGACCTCTTTGGAGGCACATAACTGAAAGACCGACCATATGGCTGGGACGAGCATTTTGGCCCAGCTGTTGAACATGCCTGGTAGAAAATACTTCGATATTTTAAGGGAATTTTAAAATTTGGGATTTATGAATCATTTCAGAAACATCAGCTTGATTGCATCTAAAGCTTACTGCAGAAAAATGTCCCCCCACAGTATCACCCTCTTGGATCAATATCCTGGGGGTGCTGCCATGGCTCTCCTAACTCAGCACAGCAAAAGTCTGGCTCCATGTACCTGAAGGGACTAGGGACAGGGCTCACAAAGCTGCCAGAACTCACCTGCCTGCTCCGCTGCCTGAACGTGGTCAACATCAAGGTTCCACTGAGTGAGGGTAAGTCCTTCCCTGGCCAACTCAACTAGGTCCTGCAGGGTCTGAACATCCTGCTGGCTGTGAGATAAAAACTGCCCATCTCCTTCATGGCCTGACTTGGATTCATCAGAAGTTTGGCCTCCAACCTCTGTGCAAGTAGGCTCATGAGAACTGAGGTCAGGCTGAATTTGCAGGGATACTTTTGGCTGATCAGATCCCACTGAAGGCAGACAGTTCTCTGGCTCATGATTCTGATCAAAAGAGGGGCAGAAAAAGACACCAATAAATTAGGTCTCATTTTATGTATTTGCAGAGTTCAGAGTACAGTCTCTACTTCATACTTTTGGAACATCTAGTAAAGGATTACAGAGTGCTCGTCAGGTACAGGGGCTTCTGCGGCAAAAGCTCTCTGCAGTTTTATAAAGGACTCTCCAGAGGTGAACAGAAGAAAGGAAAATACAACAGAAAATGCAGAAGAGGTGGTTTCTCCAGGAGCATGTCTGTGCAGGCAATTGCAAGCAGGGAGAAAGGATGGTGGAAATGCTCCTGCTCCAACATCTAAATATTTCATTATAGCTGGAGCGCCTGGCAACAGTCACAGCTGAAGCTCTCCAGGTGCTTCTGTTCTGAGTTCTGAAATGCTTTTGCAGTTACATGTAACTAAATCAAACTTTCACCTTGGAGCCGACATTTTCCAGGTTTGCTCTCTGTTTCCCAATAAAAATAGATTTGTTTGTTTCTTTCTAAGTAAAAGTGGTTTAGCCATTTCTGTGAATGGAGAGAATCAGAGGGAAAACACATTCTTGCCATGATTTTAAAGGCCTTTCTACTTTTTATTTTTTAAACTTCTCTGGCAGTTTTTCACTTGAACGAAAGGTCAACAATCTTCATAGAATGGAGTCACTCCACTGCAGCCCTAGCCTGCAATAAGCCAGTGAAAAACTCTGGGCTTTGACTAGGGAAGAATTATTAAATAAAGCACCTATCTATGCACAGTAGTTTTTGAACAGAAGCACCAAATAATTCTTCAAGGAAAGAATGAAGGAAGGAAGAGAAGTGATATCCTTCTTGCAGAGTAACAATGTGATGAGACTAAAAGAGCTTTGTCTAGTTCTGTAGGCACATTTTATAAAAATACAGAGCACTGAAAGAGGCAGGAGATCTAGGTGAAAAACAGAATGAAACAGTGGAACTGAAAACTGGGTCAAAGCTCATATGCACCAAGAGGCAGCGGGATGCACAGGGAAAGCCTGAAGTGCAACGGCTTCACTTTCCAACTGTAGGTGCTCCCACCT
The DNA here is from genome assembly GCA_013397275.1 of Burhinus bistriatus. Classification (NCBI taxonomy): domain Eukaryota; kingdom Metazoa; phylum Chordata; class Aves; order Charadriiformes; family Burhinidae; genus Burhinus; species Burhinus bistriatus. The sequence continues at coordinate 62,854 of VYXH01005953.1, forward strand.
TCTCCTCTGTGCAAGACAAATCAGTTTAAACTTTTCACCCAGTTCCTTGCCAACTGCAACATGCGGGCAAAGCTCATACTAGAATCAATCAGGGAAAATTGCCAAGAAGGAAAACAAGAGTCAGGCTGCTGTAAACATGGACAAACTAGTGTGGCAAAATGACCACAATGGAGTCCCTTTACTCAGTACTCTCTGTTCCCATCAGTTATATTTTCTGAAAGCCCAAGGAATAACATGGTGACGTGAGCCTCGATCTCCTCTCCAAACAGGAGAAACGGAAGTTCAAGATCAACTGTGTAAGATCAGGGGACAACAGGGCACGAGTAGTGAGTATAAGTATGCAGAGGCAGGAGACCACTTGTCTAAATACCAAATGAGGAAAGAGAAGGGTTACAGGGCAAGCAAACCAGGGCACACAAGTATCAGAACAAGGACAACAGAGCATCGCACCTGCACAGGCTTCCAAGGTACAATTGGAGGGGTTAGTTCAGCAGTGTAGAATGATTCAGGGTCATAGCATCCCGTCAGAGCACTGATATTCCATAAAAAGCACTCCCTGGTTTTGGACAATGGCAAGAGCCAGGTTGCTTTCCCAGATTCATCCTCCAAAATCCTACTAGTGGGAAGCTGAGGGGTGGGAGGGAATTCCACCTCTTCTGCAAGCAGCATAGCTACTCGCTCTTGGATCCTTTTGCGGGCCTTCTCTGGGTCCTGAAGCAGTAATGGTGGAGGTGCGGTTGGGCCTCTTTTACGCCGTTTTTTCTCTTTAAAAAGAAAAGGAAGAGGAACCCAAATAAACAGCTGAACACATAGAGCAGAGGAGCTCAACATGCCAGCTCCTTCAGGTATTGTACTCAGTGATGACCAAAAGGCAGCTACAAGCTGAACACAACTCAAAGATTTCTGCAGGTAGTCCAAAGCCTCATATCACCCTTATAGGAGAAACGAACTCCAGAAAAGATTGACCCCTGCTCACACTGCCTGGTGGGAGCGGTCACATCTCTATAAGATCTGATAATTATGGAAGCTACTGATATCCATGCAGTCTACCTCCTAGACCCATGGAATCCTGCCTGTACAGCACCTGACTAGACCCCATGCTTTGCAAAAAAGGGAGAAAAAAACCTGCCAACAAATCTGCAAAGGACTCCTTTTCTTGTGTACAGGTCACTGATTATATCAAATCACAGCTCACACAAACACTGAACAGCTTCATTGAGAAATCCTGTGTCTTACTACCTCTGCCTTACTAATGCCTAACCTCAAATCCAACTGGCAGTACTTATTGACAGGAGACCTGAGCAGTGGCACAAAGAGTGAATTCTCCCCTTTACACAGCACTCAATGCTCTCCCCTGGCAATTGTCTTCCTTTCTAAACCTTTCTGCACACTGGAGTAGTGAAGCACGCGCTCAACAGCATGTAGTATACACCTATGCCCATTACAGGAAAAAAACAGAGATAAGAGATAAGGCTGAAAAAGCTGCATTGATTCAGGTTGCAGCAGGATGAATAGGAAAAAATTTACTGAAGGAAAAATAACAATAATCTCATGTTCATGTTAGTTCTTTTCACTTCCACAGTTTACAAAAAACAACAGCTTATTTTAAGAATATCTTACAGGTTCAAAACAATCAATTGGTGAAAAAAAAGCATGAGATTCCTAAGGGATTTCACTAAAACCCATGGACATCCTGCAGCCTTCCTTGACTGTGTGTGGATACTGCATATTGTTGAAGCTCTGACAGCTTAAATAAAACAGAAACAGGGCTGTCATCCCTCCTATACCCAACAGGAAAGTTTCAGTGAAGAGCACGCTGTGCTATGTTACTCCTCCAATAACACAGCCTTTGACACTAACTCACTTGAACACATACCTGATCCTGGCTTCCATTTGATTGGCAAAGCAGCCACTGGTTTCACATTTGTAAATGATTTTGCTTGTTCCTGCTTTTCTTGCTCCAACAGAGAGCGTGACATTGCCATAGCAACCAGCAAATCTTCATCCTTAGTCTCCATTTTGGCCCTCTTCTGCATTTGCTTTGAGTCCTCTTTGGAGGAGCCTTTTCGCTTTGACCTGCTTGGTTGATTGCTGTAATACAAGAATGCAGCAGGAAGCCCAAGTTAATGTGACTGGATCACAGACAAGAAACGCTGAACACTCCAGACCAGCTGCTCTGCTGGCTCAGAGAGATTCCCATGTCCAGGCTAATGAAAAACTATGCAGTACTTTCTTCCCCAGCAGAAAGCAAAGGATTTCTTATCACCCATGGAATTTAGAGCAATTTAGAGCAAGTCCTATTTTGAAAAGGTAACTGCAAGACCACAGCACTGATGTAAACATCTGCTATCTCTATCTTGAACGCTTTTTTGTACCTAAAGGGAAAAACAAGTTGAAGCAGGACAAAAACAAGATTGCCAGAAAATGCTTTCCCACTCTTTCGCCTCTGCGGGGAACAGGCAATGGTTGCTCCTCAGCACAAAGGGACTTAGGAGCCCTTCTACAAATTCAGTTAGGCACCACTTGCTGTACTCTGAAGAGTCTGCTCAAATCCAAGACAGCAGAGGCAGCTCTGCATTTCAAAACATCCCATCTGCTTACTCTTTGGCTCGGGGTGTAAAGCACATATATCCAGTACAGCCACAAGCCAAAGAGCTGAGGCACTGGCACGACAGATGCTCAGGAGAGACTGCATACTCGTACTATGTGGCTGCTTAATAAGCTCAAACACACCATTCACCTTTACGGCATAATTGTCTCATAAAGCACAAATATTTGTGACACACCAGTGTAAGATTATTTACTCCCCATTTTGCTCCTGCCTGCTGACTTTTAAAGTCGTCCACCACCTGACCACTTGTGATGGAAAGATGATTTCTCCAAGTACCTACCACATTCTCCTCACTGGGTCACGGCTCTACTTGACCTTCTTTGGATTTGGGGCCCACCCACAACGTGAGTCTGCCTTGCTTCTACCGTTCATCCCCAGGAGCACAAGGTCAATGTCTCTCAGGCCAAAGAAAGTAACCAGTATCTTTTATTTTCACCAGCTTACCTGGGAGACTGAAGAGGTGCATCACCAAGCGTGGACACCTGCAACTGCACTGCCTGAAGAAGCAGCTTAGGAGGAACATCCATCTCAACAGCACAGCGTTTCAAGTGACTGACTCGGCTCTGTGGGGTTTGGAACTGCTTCCCACAGATGGGACATTCAGGGATCAGTGGTTTGCTGGAGGAGGACATCTGTGCTTCTTCCATCTCATCCAGACACCTGTAAGACAATGGCAAAGCTTAACTCTGAAGACTTTAAAACTGTCTGTGCTAAGATTTAAACAATATTAAAGAAAAGGAAGCACAATCACCTCTAATATCTGTAACAGCCAGAGAAACATCCCCTAAAGAAGCAAGAATTATGTGCCCACCACTGTGATGAATATGACATGTAACAGTTACACAGAGGTTACGGCCTCAGAGGCATATTAAAAACATGCTGCTCAGAAGCAAGTGCAGGTAGTAACCTTCTCTAAAGTCTTTGTGTGTCCATTACCTATTCCCTCTTTCTGCATTCATTCTAACGTTCCAGCTAACTTATAAATTACCATTAAAAAAAGAATCACCCTACCAGAGAAATGGTAAGCCTTTCTCATCCTAAATAGGACTACTTCTTGTCCTTCTTACTACTTTTGTAGGCATGACCACATGCCATGTCAAGAATGCAAGTGTTTTCAAGTCAGATATCTCACTTGACAAAGACAGTGTTTTATGTCACAGAAGAGGGACCAGTCAAAATTACCACTGCATTCAAGAGTGCAAGATAATGAACTTCTTATAATTTCTGGAAGGTCAAAACTATGTAAAAAATTTTAATGGTTCTTTTTCCGTCCTCTCCAAAGAGATTCAGAGTGTGAAATTCTGGATCTGTAGTACCTGTTATAAAAATCACTCCCTGATTAGGTAATGACACACACAACCTACACACATAATGGTCTCTGTGTAAGAGACAGTTCATCTCATGTACTAGGACTGGTGATTACTAGTTTGCCAGTGCATCTATCTATCTACAGCTTTACCTCTTGTGATGAAGACTGCTATCAAAAAAAACACGGCTAAATAACTTTGTTATCTCATCTTACAATTACATGCTTATTAGTTCAGAAAGTAGACTTAATTTCCAAAAAACATTTCTAACACACTGTTGCTGTTTTACAATCTCTGTCCTCTCAAGCAGCAGTAACTATCTGAAGACAGAAATAGCAATACCAACTCTAAAGCTGCAGCAGCAGACAATCCTAATGGAAGCGAGCCACTCAATAACATGATGTAGGACTGGACAAATCAAATCACTCTTGCGCTCTGAAAGTGCTGGAATTCAACCATTCAGTTGTGCTGTTTCTGATATTTCTCAACAGAGAAGCACACACTTTTAATTTACAAAGAGCTATCTGTACATAATATATTAACAGTACTTGACATTTACCACGAAGGAAACTGTTAAATTCAGGGCACTAATTTCAATTTAATTGCACGCATTCTGACAAAAGAGAAGGCAGGGTCACCCTCCCTTAGCCTCTCTACTCTCACTGTCAAAGCTCTACAGCACAAGTTAGTCATCTTTCTGAACATATCACCTTTCCCTCAGCAAACAGCTCAGATACACAGTCACATACTAGATGTCCTTAGACAAATAATTTTTAGCAAAATAGATCAAACATTACTTTGTTGGCAGATCTCAAAATCTGCAGTAGTGGGTCCTCATTAATTTTGCTAGGCACTTTACAATCGCAGCTCCTCTGCCACACTACTGATGAAAGCAGCATTGGCCTTACCATGCACGTGCAGTGTGCCCTTGCGGGGCAAGACAATCAGCCTCTGCTTTGACATAAAAATAACTTGTTAATTCAAGCCATAAAGGTCAATGCCACTATGCAGATTCCTCTGCTACCGTGTTCTTTAATGGCTAAGCTGAGTGAGCGGTCTATAAGGTTAAGGGGATGCGGAAAGGACACATCATGCTGGTCTCTCACCTGTTAACATGCTGCTCTCGTCGTGTTGTGTTCATGGCTGAGAGATCCTTCTGGCAGATCTGACAAAAAAACAAGCCTACATCCTCTAGGCTTGCCAGGGCTTCCTCTTCGGTTTCTTGCTGAAGAGCCAAAGCCAGAGCACCATCATGCTCCATGGATGGAAGATGGTGGGTATCTGGCGAAGAAGGAAGAGATGATCTGAGATAGAAAACTAAGAATCCTGTGTGAAAGGTGTTGAGCTATTACACTTGTCATTATTAGTTTATTAAACTAGACATGTAAAAATAAATTGCAATCTTTCTCTTGCATGTTCACCTTTGATCTCTCACAAGGGAATATACAAACTGCACTCTTCAAGTGCTCCAGGCCTGCACTAGGTGAGGGGCAGGAGGTGGCAATTTGTTCACAGTATATCACACACAGAGCCAAATGAAGGGTAAGTTTTGGCTAAAGTTTCTGGGGAGAACATGGGCACTTATACACCACATATTAAAACACAGCAGATTTTCATGTCCACACAGAACCAACAGGGCCTTGACTTAGGAAGAACCAAACCAGAGAAAAATTGCTGTCAATTTAATTCATCTGCATAGAACATACTACTTTTGTAGAGTGCTTGGAGATCTACCAAACACAGGGCCTATCTAAGACTCCTATTTACCTAACAGCTGCCTAACACTGTCCTAAGGGAAGGATGACAAAATTCACTGATCCTGTTGGAATTTCAACCTGTTTCCAAGAAGACAATTATCTCCTTAGAATCAAGCATAAGGTTAATTCAGCCCTAGAGAAGAGCTGGGAGAAAAGTATGGATAGTCCTTTAACAATAGAGAAAGCAAGTGTTCTCAGCGATCTGGAGTGATTTATTCAGTGCTGCACACTGAGCCACTAGGCTAGCTGGGAACAAAGCCCAGGAATCCAGACTGCTTCTCATGCAACCATTCTCACCAGCCCACAGCACTCTTTCTGCACATACAAGAGCTAATAGGAGAAACGTACCATTCTCTGGTGGGTTCCGCTCCTGGCTTTCATCAGGGAAATCCCCACTGGCTACAGACTTTGGCAAGCTATCGTCTGTGCTGTGTTTTAGCTGTTCAGGTGCTACTCTCTTGAACTGCTGCATTCTCTCCACTACGAGCTCTGCTACCCGCATCTTTGACCCTGCGAGCGGCAGCATCTTTGAGGTGGGTGAAGAGCAGGTCCCTGGCTGTGTAGCAGGGTAGAAGGACAATGTAGTCTGGGAACAGCCACTCAGAGTATTTACTAGAGGGGGACAAAATGCCAGAGCTTTATTAGTCAGTTTTAAGCACACAGCTGAGCTGCCCAGAGAGCTGCTGGAGAAGCCTTCTCCTACAGCAGCCTAAGCCAGACCCAGTTTTGCAACAGCCAGTCTTAAAGGATGAAGTGAACAATGTGTTTAGTTATGTTGATAACCACAGTATCAGGCTTCTGTGTTACACTGGAGTTTAGATACCTCTATATCCCTTTTAGAGGAAAGAATATTAAGGAAGGCCTTGCCTGAAGGTCACTAGCAAGAACAACAAGCAAGGCAGCCCTACAGCCCTGCTCTCCCCAGCATTCCCACTGCAGAATGTCCTGTGGTTCCTGCTGTTCTTCGCTCTGAACTCTAAACCCTACCTGTGACTCGAACTTCTAGGCTCTGAGCTGAACGGGCCGTGAGTTCCCAAAGAGAGGTGGTAACAAGCAGTAGGCAGAGGCAATGCCAGGCTAACACCTCAGCTCTGCTCCAGGTATCCCGTGGTTATGGGCAGCACCAAGAAGGGACCAAAGATCTTGTCAGCCCAGCATCTTGTCTCTGAGTGCAGTCAACAGCACGTACTTAAGAAAGGGCAATTAGAACAGGACAGGTACAAAACAATCCTTCTCTTATTTATCAGTTTAAGGACTTCCTGCGCTGCTGACTGCATTCTCGCCATCACATTTAATAACCATCGAAGGACTAATCCTTTATGAATTAATCCAACACCTTTCTTAACTTGTTTATATTTCTGGCCTTGACAACATCCAGTGGCAATATATTTCACAATACAATGATGCACTGGGTGAAAAAGCACCTCAATATATTCTAAGCTTGCTTCTAGATGATTTGAGGGTGTTTTTCTCAGTACTGATTTTGCAAAAAACAGTGAATAACGACTCCCTAACACATCACTTCATACCAAGGCTTCACCTTACTGAAGGACATCTTCCGTCTGCCTGTACCACAGATCACGCTCCTAGGTTAGACCCCTGGATAAGCCTAATTAGTTAAGTGTAGATGGAAACACAAGATGCAAGTCTGCTTCAACCAGTGCTGCTATGTGTCCCCTCCAGGTGGAATTCTGGAGAGCCCCACTGAACTACAGAGCATTTTCAGTCCTAGCCCATTTTCTGTTTGAAAGATTTCGGTTCACTCACCTGTCAGGGTCCTCTGGCTACACTCACTGGCCACTGTACTCAGCTGGCTGGCAGGGAAAGGGTTTCTCTTTTCATCCCCTTGCGCAGTCTCACCACTACTACAGGCCACAGCGTCACCATCTTCTTTGTGCACCAATGTTTGTTCCTTTGGACCCAAATCTTGAGGCAAGTTCGTTGCCCTCGCTGCTGGTAAGTGATGATGGTTTGGGCTCTTAGCAGCGGCTTTGCCTCTTCTTAATTTGCTTTTTGCTGCAGTGCTCTTTGACCTGTTCTGAGCTCTCTTCGCTGCCTCAGCATCCCCAGCTTTTTTCTTCGCTCTACCCAAAAGATTTGCCCACAACTCTTTAAAATCATTGTCCTGTTCTTCCATTGGCCTGCAGGTTCCAGGAACACTGTGGCCTAACAACACTGTGAGGACGGGAGGGCAGGGAAAGACAGCAGAGTCAGTTCAGGTTTGCATCCTCCATGACCTGCAATTTTCACCAAGTCCCTTCCACCACTTCGAAGATGTCCATGCTCCAGACTTCAACGAGGTCAACACGGTGGGTGCCTCTCTGCTGTTCTGACAGTTCATTCTTCCACACTTAATTCACAGCCATTTACTAGAGCACATTCTCTCTCCAAGGACCTCACTTGCTTTCACACAAAATGCATCAACAAGTTGACCCTTCAGAGGTCTCTAGACCGTAAGTTAAGCACCTCGGTTCGTACAGAGCATGCATAGGATCTTCATGATATGCTATAGGGTGTCAGAAAGACACTTAAAGCCCTTAAAAAAAAAAATAAATAAAGGTGATTATGTAGGATGATATGTACAGATGCACTGTGGGACAGCGCTGGGCTACAACTTTGAAGGAGAGAATTTGCATAAAATAGTAAGATCACAAAAAGCACGTATTGACCCAAAACACTATCACTGTAATTGTACTACAGACATGTACAAGTCACATTAGGAAAGAGAGGAGAGCATTCAAAACAGCTATCTGATACTGGGTAGGCTTTTGTCTCAGGATTTGAGACTGTCCTTTTTCAATACGCATTCATACTTACAATTATATAACACAAGACCAGGGAATGCAGGGGAGGAAAAAAAAAATGTCCTTCAGATCAAGCATCAATTCTAGAGTGTAAGATTCTGCTTTGCAACACAGTAGGTTTAAAGAGGAGAGCCTAACCTCATTTTGAGAAGTAAATAAAGGCAGTTTCTGGCATTTCAGAAGGGTTTCCAGGACAAGTCTGAGAACAAGTCTATCAAACATGTTCATCCTTTCTCTCCTCTTACCTCCATGGCTGCTCACATTCAAAATTAGCTTCCCTGCCAGTATCAAACTCTTCCTCCGAGTACTCAATAAACCATGGCACTGACCATGTTTCACAAACTGCGGTCAAATACGCAAGGTAAACAGACTAAACAAATGGTATTTTTAAATGAGTTTCTTAATCTTTTCAGCTACACTAAGAACAGCAGTACTAGCCAGGGATTACTTGGAACAGCACTAGGTACAACATCCAGATGGAAATGCCATCAAGCCCCAGGCAATATTAAAACTAGATCTCTATTGTTAGACATTTTGATTGTCCTCTTCTTCCTAGTCCTAAGTTCACTATGGTTCTGGCTATTTTACCAGAAGTTTTATATTGCTCCCAAAACCTATTTCTTTCAAGCCTAAACCAGAGTGTTTCACTTGGAATGGCAGCAGCTGTGGTTCAGTTTCTCCAGTAAACCTCTGGACACAGGACTCAAAAAGCAGGAAAAACACATGTGAGATTGTTTTCTCAAATGGCTTGGCTGCAGACATGTGAGGCTAAGGAATGCTGGTTACACACTTTCATGGGTCAGCCTTTCCTATAAGCAATTACAGATGTTAATGGATTTATTTATTTTAAACACAGGCTCCCAAACCAGCAGAGAATTTTGCTGTGAATCTTGGAGTAATTTCCTGTTCGAGAGAAACTGAAGATTTATGTAGCCAGTTCATAAATTTAATTTTCCTGGACAGAATCTTGGTGTAGTTATCACTGTAAATTGACCATTTTCTTCTAAGTAGGAGACAGCATGTGGAGAAAACCAGAATCTCTCATCCTCCATGACTTTCAATACCTCTCACAGACACGTTTATACTGTCATATTATTTATGGCGAGTTCCTGATATTAAACTTTGAAACAGATCAGCACTTTTGCACTTGCAGTGCCTCAGGTAGACCAAGTCAGACATACAAACAATGCAAAACTAACTAAGGATTTATCTGCCTTACTCTTCCCTTTCCAGACTTGTATTTAAAGGCTCCTGCTCTGTTCCGCATCTCAGTATTTCTACTGCTGCTGCTGCTAGTGGTGTACCTAACAGCCAGTTTTGGCAACAGTTTGTAGAGCTCCAAAAGTAATGGCCTTGAAAATAATTTCTTTCAGTTCAGTATTCACTAAGCTGGTCAAATAAAATAAACAGCAGCACTTAACTATCCACTTAGATGCCAAATCTACAGCACAGCTGTGCCCTTCACGTAAGTGTGGATCAGCAAAATAGTACAAAACAGGACCAATAAGAATGAAAGATGGAACCTGCAAAATGGAAGGAAAAGGTTAGATTTAGTGTATTTTGTACCGACTGCTCTTTTTGCTCAAGTTCCAAGTTGCAGGGGGAAGGAGACAGCAATAGCACCTGCTGTAATGGTGCTAAGTTCTGCCACTTCCATTGGCCTGTGCACTTGAAATATGTAGGTGAGGTAGATGCATTACTCAGGGGCTGCTCAGCTCAGCAGCGTGTTCCCAGCAGTGAGCAGCACCGCACGCCGCTGCAGGAAAAGCTCAGAACCCTTCAGAAGGCAGAGCAGGTCAGACAGATTGGATAAAGCCCCGAGGAACCTGTTCTGACCCCACATCTGACCCTGCTTTGAGCAGGACATTGGACTAGAGACCTCCTGAGGTCACTTCCAGCCTGAGTTATCTTATGATCCTACAAATAGTCAGTCCTTGCCTTTTCCATTTGGGATTAATTTTGTTTCCTAGTAACCTTCTTGAAAGGAGAACCACAACAGTTCATTCCTATATCCATCAATGTTACTATCATAACCCTCTAGCCATGTAAAGCCCTCACCTTTTAATCCTGCCATTTTTAGGCTCACAGGCATCTACTGAATTGAGTTCCCTAGTTTAACTGAAAAAATCCAAGAGAAAGTATCCCATTTCATCAGTTCTGTTTGCTTCCTTGGTACTTCACTGACTGTCTTTTGTTGAGACAAGGAGAACAGAAGCTCCAAATCCACTCTCTTTAGACCAGTTAGTTTTTTATTAAATTATATGTAGCACATCCTCCAGTGTCTGTGCTCTAAAATAAGAGTCCTGATCTTTTCTCTTTTCCTACAAGAATCTTTCCTGGCCCCTAACCACCTCCATCAGTATTCCTTGAACCTCCTTCTCTCTCCATTGCTTTTTGTGAGACGTGTTGACCGGTACTGCAGACGATAGACTGCTGATGAAGTTTTACATTGTTCGCACTCCTTCCTCATCCAGGCCTTGCAGATCCTAACATCTTCTCTGCTTTGTTTTGAAAGCACCTGCTTACCTGAACAGTGATGCCCAGGGCTCGTTCAGTATCTGATATCATTACGATGTTCCATATGATTTATCTCTTTTTCCACCTCCATGCTCTACTTCACACTCCTCCACACTGAAGTTCATGATCTACTGTGTCACCTGCAGCTCAGAGCCTGCTAGAACCAGCTCTGACCTCGACTGCACTGAAAAAGCTGTGTCACCGCCCAGTGGGACCACCAGGCACACACTGAGGTGGGTTCAGAACGAACCCTTGGATGCTCTTTGCTACCTCTTTCAGCCAGCTTCCTCTCTCAGATCATTTGCCATTCACGATAATTCTTTCTCTTCCCCCTTTTCCAAAGGATTTCCGAGCAAGCTACATTAATCTGTTCTTAATTTCCCAATTTGTTGACAAATTCAAACGACTCCATTAGACTACTGAGAGACAGTGTACTGGAGAAACCAGGCTACCATGTTGGTAAGATGCTATCAGGTTAAAAATATATAATGACAGACACCTACAAATAACCTGATGATCATTTCAACCAGTTTAATAGGTACATATAAAAGACTTACTGCCTTGTAATTACTTGGTTCAGTCATCGAAGCCTTCTTAAAAAAAACCCCAAGCAACGCAACAATAGGCAAAACATCTGCTACCCTCCCACCTTTCAGAGCAGCTTCTCTTTTAACTACTTAAAGTGTATTTCTACCAGCAGTCCAACCACTTGACAGTATCTCTTCTGCGCTCTCAAATATACAACATCCGGGCCTGCTCACTTGCCACTTCAAGCTGTCCATTTGTCCCAGGAATAATTCTCCTGCCATTTCAGTCTCCAAGAATACGTCATCATTATGGCTAGAAAGCATACACCAACACTAGGCAGGCCTCAACAACTCATACCCAGTAGACACCTTCTTCCCTCTCAACCCTCAGTATGTATCCTCCTCAACTACTCATCTTTAAAGAAAGCCTGACCTCTCTACCTTCAAAAAAGGAAAGTGCCATGCTACCTTGGAACCATATTCCTGCATTTCACAAGAAATACTAGGGGAAGTGGGATTATTTAACACTAGAAAGCGAGGCAAAAAGTCACCTGAATTTTTTTTCATGCATACCATTTCCTTGCGGTGAAAGTACAAACCACCCCATTCTGCAGACACATCCTCTCCCCCCAGGTCCACCAGTGAAACAGGCTAACAGGCGGCTGCATTCCTAACTGGGTGCAGGAAGACAAGGTGCTGAGCCTGCAGCACCCATCTCCACTAGGCAGGAAACATGGAGTGAGGCCGAGTGGGTTGCTGCAGGAAGGGCGGCACCTTTCTCGGCAGGAGAACCTTCTCCCACTTCCTCCGCCAGCAAGATCAGCATAGGAGTGGTCCTGACAATCCTGTAAGGTTGGCCAGAACTTAAGGGAAAGTCAAAGAATGGGATCAAAGTGACTGATACCGCCTCAGTCTTCAGAAATGAGTTAATTGCCATGGTCTGTATGAACCTAGGCTGCTAATTACAGAGTGTTGACAGCAGACAGGATGATGGGATGCACATTGTTGCGTTGGCACTGAAACTTTTATTGCCCTCTCCCCTTCTCTTTGGTTTTTTTTTTTTGTTAAAGCTGTGGCCGGAAGATCTGAAGCTTGGTAGCAAAACTTTCAATCAAGCCAGTCCAAATACTGCAAAGGGAAAGAATGTCTGTAGTATTTGTTCTGGAAACCACACCAGAAGGTGGTCCCTAGGGATTCTTCCAGACCAACTCCTGTAAATAAATCTTCCTACAGGTTCCTGATGGAGAAGAACCTACATGTCAACGGTGTAACTCCTGAGAAAACATATTATCCTCCATACTTTTAGAGACCCTCTTCACTAGTGTCTTTCCTCCCCAGGTTCATGAGCTACCCAATACCTTTATCACCGACTTGACTCTACAAAGGCACAACACTAGATCTGTACAGTGCAGGGTCTCTGTGTTTGTGGAAGTGCAAATATATTAACACTGAGGACAGCAGCGCCTGTTCTATCAGGAGAGAACAACTATAAATGCAGAACAGGAATTCCAAGTCAGGTACCAACCCTCTTGTCCTGGTCTCTGCCAGGTTTCCCGTGCCTGAAAAGGGTAACAAAACCAGACATGGAAATACAGGATATGACAAATTAAGTCTATATAAGTAAGGAAATGATAGCTAGGAAAATCATAATCAGATTCTAACGAGCAATCTTAGCAACGACCAGTATCAATGCTTACCTGATGGTACCCACTTCTATTACCTGATACTCTGTCACAGCACTATGCTCACATTTCATTTAAAGACTACACCTCCTCCTGCTAGTACCTCGTGCATATGGTAAAGCATTTCATAGCCAATAAAAAATCTATCACATTCCAGACATGAATTTTAAATCACTACTTACATGACAAAATGCCCTTCTGTCTTTCAAATGCTGTAGAAATTAACCTTACCTTATAAAGCACTTCACCAAAATAGAAATTTTTACTTTATACGTCCTCTGGAAGGATAAAGGGGAAGTGAACACAAAAATAAAAACTAACGGTTGCTCAGGTGCAAATGCTCATGGCTTGTATGCAAACACAGTAGCATACAAATCAGAAATATATGCAGCTGGTGTTTCAAAAATGCTTATTTGATTTGATTGAAAACAACAAAAAATTATTAAACAGAAAAATACAATTGAGAATTAAGGACTGAATAAAAACATTTCACTAGAGGCCCAAAAAATCAATAAAGAAAACATTAAAATCTAACTTGGTTTTCAGAGAAATAGAAGTAATGAGAGTAATAATAAAAACAAGTATGTCAAATAATGTTATGATAAGGGAATTGGATGGCACTGAATATAAATAAGGAATTGTATTAAAATGAGGAGGAGGTGCAATTTCAGAAGATTAATTTTCTGGTCAGAAAAGTTAAGGACTTTCAAAAAGACTTTTTGCTGTACATCAAAACCAAAAAAGAAAGACCTACCAAGGCTGCTAGATCATCATAAAACAAAGTGTAGAACTGTTAATATTGAGAATATGCAGAACTAAATATTCTTATAATGTCCATCCCACAATGTTGATGAAACTAGCCTATTCTAACAGTAATCCAAAGCATACTAAACAGCAGCTATTGAAGTCAACAGAATCAGATCATTTGCAAGCAGAAGTCACTGTGATTTTTCAAAAAGGACAATTAGGGAAGTAAACACCCATCTTTCAGACTGAGATCAACGCCAGGCGGTTGAAGAAATAGCTTATATGGGAATTGATGAATAAAAATGGATAATAAAATTAATAACAATCAACACAGTTTTATGAAAACCAAGATGTCCTATGTTGAGATAATATCTTTTTAATGAGACCTCTGTGTGTTAGCAGAGGTGTAATTCTTTTGTAAACCTTTAAAGAAGCATCAAGGGACAAAATGATTAATTAAAATCATACAAAATCAATACAACACATTTTAAATTATTAAAATGTCGCCAGATAGGTTTCAAAATGCAACTGCAAACAGTATTCATTGAGCACATATGCTTCTAGTACCATCCCACAGCAATTAACTCTCTGCCTATCCTATTTTCTATTATTTAGACTTAGGAAATGAGTTAGGAGAGACATCAGCCACCACTGATCACGCTGTCTGATGATGCAGATAAAAGAACCGTTAGATAGTGTTGATGACAGACAGAGGCAGAATGGTGCAGACCACTTGGTAAACTAGCACAAAGTCATTGTTTTGCAACAGCACCGTACTTACAAGATAGGTAAATCTATCCTGCGAAGCAATCACTACAAAGGAGTCAGGAGTCTGGACAGATAATCAGAAGAATGGCAGGTCCCTATAGAAGTGTGTGGCCATATGGATACGTATACTGTAACACTAAAAAGGTTATATTTCCTTCAAAGTGGTGAAATTGTTACAGTGAACCTACAGCACGATTCATTCAAAAGCAGACGTGTTGCCCACAGACCCTACAGCACCAGTGGCAAACAGCTTAGGACCTGCGCCGTTTCAACCTGCCTTTTCAGTGCCCGGTACAAAGCCTTGCTCAGCCCATCATTCTTCCAAACCGACCACAACACTGCCTTATCCCAGGTGTCTGACCCCACTCCAATATGGGTAGTTTGACCATGTCAGACAACTCTTACCATTTTGTGGATCAAGAATGGAGTAATCCATGTTATGGATGTTTACGGCATGAAAATCAACTGAATAATGAAAAAGTGAATATAAAGAGATATAAGAACACTTTAATGTTAAATACCCAAGCCATTTCTCTCCAGAAAGACACTGTTATTCCAAAGGGCATGTTCACTTAAAACATTGGTAAGTTCTACCAATGCTACTTTTTTTCCCAAAAAGTGGAGCTTCTGATTTGTGACTATGTTGAAGCTTATAATCACAAAAGTCAAATGTAAAGTGAAATTTAACAGTGTCTTCATTTCCCTGCATTCTCTAAAATAGAAAGATGCTTGCTTTGAAAAGGTGACCAAACTCACCATGATTTCTACATGTGATCTAATAATCTATCTTTTACACTTACATTTCATTAATTTATAACAACGAATAACTTGCTCTCTTCTCAGCTAAAATCATATGTTAAGAGCTACAGTAAAATACACACCATACTGCTTTGTGGATATGTTCCTTTTTGATGTTCCCATGCTATCATATCTGTTCTCCATACTCCAGCACCCATCATGAACAGGCTTGGTTTACCATTCTGAAAATACATCTTTAAATTTCTTCCTATTAAAATATCTTCTCCTTTCATTAACTTAGTCCCCTTGTCTTCTCAATATCCAAATGTATCGTTACCTATAGACTTGCTGTGAGTGCTCTGGGAAACTCTAATATCATACCAATGATCTCAGGGATGCATAAATGCGTATCTTCCATGGACAACTATAGTAACAGCAAGAGGTCAGCTCTTGGACAATGACATCAATTCCTCCGTGTTTAATTTTCAGGAAAATTCTTTCTAGAAACTCCGGACAAGGGCCTTGAATTCAACTGAGGACCCGGAAGTATAGTTTGAGTTTCACTAGCATACAATAATGTGTCAAACATCCTGTTGAAATTGCTATTTTTTACCATTTGATAGTTTCTTTGGAAAAAACCTTTGTAAAAAAACGTGTGGGAAAAGCAAATGCTCAAAAGAACTTGAGGTCCATTTTCTTCCAAATGTAAAGCTTATGATAAAAATTCTGTTTGCAGTCTGCCTCTGACACATCTGTATACTGTAAAGCAATAAAATGACTTCTGGATATCCAGAAAAATGTTTTAATCCAAACAGCAAAATCAAAGGAGAGAGGAGGGACCAGGAGGGAGACGAAGAATAGGATCTCAAATAGATATGAAAGCCAATCACAGAAGGGTTTTTTTGTAGGTAAAATAGTGACTGTACCCAGCCTGTGATTTTTGAGAGCTGATACAGGAGCCAACAGACTGAATAGCAGTCAATGTTACTGCCTTTGGCCTTTACTAGAGTCAAACTATTTAGTACAAATAATACATGTTTTTCACCAGCAAATGCATAATTTTGGCCTCATTTTAAAAACAGCACGGTTAAAAGATGCACCTGTGTATCTGCAGAATCAGGGACAAGGTGTTGTCAGTAAAAGAGCTGACACCCAGTGCTTCCCGTCAAGGCAGACCCATACGCTGTTTCTTGTGCTCCCGAGCCTGGAAGAGAAAGATAAAATTCCACATTGCTTCATGAAGCAGCTGACAAGACTCCTCAGAACTGCGTTCTCTGATAACACGGCTTGAAAGAAGTTTGTTTTGAGACTCAAAGTTTTTACTGAATCTTCCTAGCCGTCAACACACGCTTAAACTCTGCCACCCTCGCAACCAGGCCTTCCAGACATCAGCTTTGCCTTTGCTTTATCACTGAATTTTTGCTTTTGACGCCACGTTAACGCCAACGATGCAGCTTCGCCCTACCGAGCAGCTGCAGGGCAGCAGTGACCGCCCCCTCCAAACCCACCCTGCGGTCCCTCAGCGCTTCAAGGCCAAGCTCGGCTGTGCCCCTGGGCTCCTGCTGCTGGCTGTGACGGGCCCCTGAGGGCCGAGGCCTGGCCTCACCTCAGGGAGGCTTGTGGCCACCGGGCCCCGCGGTTCGCCACCGAGCCCACACCGGGGACCTTCCTCCCGCTCCTCAGGAGGATGACGTCCCACCGCTGACGTC
>VYXH01005953.1:80406-113479 GCA_013397275.1 Burhinus bistriatus
CCCCCGCGCGCGTCTCAGCGTCCCGCCGGGCAGAGCCCGCGCATGCGCGCAGGGAGAGGGCCGCGCCCTCCCCGCGCAGGCGCATGGGCTTCCCGCCGCCGGTCGCTATGGTGAGGCCGCCCCGGTCCCCACCCGCCTTGTCCCGGCGGCAGGGCCCCGGGCGCTCTCCGCCCCCCGCCCCGGGGGAACGGCCGGCAGCTTCCCTCTCCCCGGGCAGGCGGCGAGGCGAACCCGGCCTAAGGCGGGCGGTGCGGCGGCAGCGCTCCAGGAGAAGCGGCGGCGGGCCCGGCCGCCTCACCGCGCCTCAGGGCCGCAGCCGGGCCAGGCCCCGGCCCGCGGGGGAAGGCGACGCGCTAGGGCCTTTGATGAGGTTGTCGGCTCTGGTTGCAACTTACGTGAATAACTAAATATCCCCGAAAGAGGAAAGCATACAGCATTGCTTACTAATATTTTTAAAGAATTTTAATCTATATAAATACTCCTATGTAGAAAAACATAAATTGTGCCTAAGGAGATAAATAGCACCTGTTCATGAGCACAGAACTCACTAGAAGTGACTCGTCTGCTCGCATTTCAAGCCTAAGGTAACGCATTTGCAGGCTGCAGCTAAAGCCCACTGTAATTATAAGGCACTGGGGTTCTAATGAATGCTGTGCTGCTCCTACAGAAATTAAGGGAAGTACTGAAATTTCAAGGTGAGCAGTTAGGTAGCTGAGGCTTTTGCAGAGCTCATCTGTCAAAAGAAAGAGCGTTGTCTTTTTATTTTGTACTTCTTAATACCTGGGGTTGAACAGGAAAACAGATGCCGTTTTTTCCCTAAAGCTCAGAGGCCTCATACTGAGTATTAACTTGGAGCTGGGATCAACGATCATTTCCTCCAAATGAATCGTTAATTGTGGCCAAAGATCTGCAGGCGAAAAATCAGAGATGTGATGGGTGTGAGGGGGGTTCATACACTGGATTTGTGTCTTGAATGCATGTTTTGTGTTGAAATCAGGATTTCTTTCTCAACGCTTGGTATGGATGCAGCAAGAAGCAAAATCACTCCTGGGTAACACTTCTTAACAGGCCAAGAGACAGAGAGGAGAGGTTTAGCGGCACACAGAACATGCTGGGACTGACATTCCTATTAGTTTGCTTCAAAAACATCAAGATAAGCATTTTACTAACAAATACAAAGCACTGCTTCTAACTATGAGCAATATGATGGCTGCTTTACATATAACATTTATTTTTCCATCATTAGATCTTGATCTGTAATTTGACATCACGAAGAGAAACTGACATTGTCATAGCATTGCTTGTTTGGAAAGCTTATAGAAAAAAAAATCATCCTTTAAAATAGAAGAAGCTCCTGAGGCACCATGCTTTTTCACTTCCAGCAAAGCAATTTAGTTTTTAACCCATGCTAAACTCAAACAATTTTAGCTGGAAACCCCTGAATTTTAAGCAAAGAATTGGTGTCCCTGGTTATTTTGGCAGAACTGATGGGTGTATTTTCTGCAGTGAAACTCCCCAGCAGATGCCATGTGCCCATGTCAGTATGAGAACCCAAAACTGATATGAAGAAATCCTTTGGTTTGTGTCTTTCAACACTTCTGCTAGTTTATTCAAGTTCCTTCTCAAGTTGCTACACTTATGGGAATTAGAAGCACTCTTAAGAAAATCCTGCAAGAACTTGCAAGTGCACGTTGCACAAACATACTGAAAAATACTCTGGTTATGGTGTACTGAGACACCGCATTGGTTCTACAAGAACAACTAAGCTAAGTCAGAGTAACATTTTGTTGCGCAACACCCTAAATGCAAACTGAATTCAAAGGCACCAAATATTTAAAGAGTAACCGGGAGGACTTGGAGTAGCACCTCTGGAAGGCACCGGACGCCTGCAAACCCCATCACACACCTGCAGTTGGGGAAACTGCCCATCAGCGTTCAAAGTGATGCTGAACACAGCAAATGTGTGCGTCTTCAGCCAGACCAGCCTCCACATCACGGCTGCCAGGCAACGCTGCAGCCTCCAGCTCTTCTACTGCATTTCATGTCGTCAAACACAATTTTCTATTCCAAAAGCGCTGAGATACCAAAGAAAAGAGCCCCTGAGAAATGTGAAACATGTAACACGCACAAGCATGTTTTTTCACCACTTGAATCCTTTAAAGCACTCAATGTGAGGAGCACAAACACCCTGAGCCTTGTCGATGTGTGTAAATGCAGCCTTTTAAAAGTCTGCATTGAAAAGAGCCAAAGGAACTGTGGTATTTCTACTATACACGGGTTCAAAAGCACCGGCATGCAACAGTACATACTGGCTACCAAACATTTATCTATTTCACAGGCTGTTTCAAGGCCTCTAACCATTCCTAAAGGCAAGAACGTGGTTGCTGCAACAGCCTCTATTCGCTCTTTGTACCCAACATCAGCTAGAAGACACAGCCACAGTTACAGGTATAGAGAGGAGAAGCAGCTCTCCCAAAATCAGGCAGCTGATTCCCCATGTAGACCTACTGGACTTCTGCTAGCAAATTTTTAATAATTCACTTTTTCTCCCCACCAGGGAACTGCTCTGTATCAGATATGCCATAGGGCCCCAGTGCTTTAGACTCTAGTATGAAAATCTTGGCTTAATTCACTGTGTGCTCGTGGTACTCTCCCATGAATTATAACTGTATAAATGCAGGCAGGTCCCTGAAATAGCAACACTTCTGATACACATTGTGAAAGACAGAATATTTACTATCACACTTTGGGTTTGAGCTGCCTCTGCAGAAAACAACAACTATGGACACTATTGCCAATACTAAAATGTTTTTAAAATAACTGTGCTTGAATTCACTTTGCAATGCTATTTATAGTAAATATGTTTATCTACATATCTATGAATACGCACATTATGTATTATATACACGTGTACATATTTATCCCCAGTATGCTAGTCAGCATTTCTCAAAATTTGTGTTTCCTTATCTCTCCTTAGTCTGATAGGCAGATCTACTGATCAGACTTAAGGTTTGTAATGCTGGTGGCTCTCTGGCAGCTCCAGATTAACTTTTTAAAGCTTTCGATTCAAATTGATTGAATCCAGGTCAGCGGTGATCAGAGAAGCAGCCATGGAGGCCAATACCAATGAGTAAAGTTTAGGGTTTGCATTAATTTATTGTGTTAATCTGCCCTTCTCATGGACTTTGGCCATGCTAGATGACAGAGCTCAGCACAACACTCAGTGTGCCGAGTCTTTTGAAAGGGCAAAACAAGCAACAATGCAGCATTTTCCTCAAGAGCAGGTTTGTTTTGTTTTCCTCTGAAGTGTGAATTTTGGGATGATGCATGCCACTATATCCATCTCCGCTTGTAAGCCTGCCAGAAAAATACGCATGTTTCCATTCAGTAAGTCACATAGCACGAGTTAGAGCGTGCATGTCAAATTAACTTGTTATAAATCAAAATTTGTCTTGTTCTCCTGGGAGGTGAAATCAAATATAATTTCCAAGAAGAATCACCATCATTCAGTAAGGGCACAGGACAGTAAACATGCCAAGAATCTCTAAACACATTAAAAATGCAGTGCCCAACAAAAAAAAAAAAAAATCCATATCCTTTGATTTCTTGAAGCATATTGCAAGATAACTTACAACACTTGTTTTTTAAAATATCTGCTTAAACCACTTGAGACAGTACAAGTCCAGTGACTGAGATACATTAGAGAAACAAAACTCAAGTTGAATCTCCCTCCACCTCCTGTCACAGCTCTGACTTCCTGAGTTTCTAAGGGTTTAATTTGGGACAGTTCCATGAGGATTTACTTACTGATTTACTTCTGGATCAGGTTTAACCCCAATTACCCCTCATTTACTTGGGCTGCAAAAGGAGATCCAAGCTTTGCTTGGCTTCACAGACTGCTGCTTTGTTAACTGCTATTACTTGACCCCAAATCCCTTGCAGATAATATCTTGACATTTGGAATAAGTTTGGACAGATATGTTTAATGGACAATTCATTATGATACCTTCTACCATATAGCTTACAAAGAGGAAGAAACTCTGCTTCTTTCACCATTTTTTCATCCTTCCTGCTGCTGTAAATAGATCAACAGCAATGAGACAACCAGGAATCCTTACAAATTTAAGGACTTGCAGAAGCCTTTGGTCCTTGCTCTCCTGCCAACTATTCCATTTCGACCAGGACTTATGGCAGACTTTTTTACCCATTCCCACCTGTTTGCGCTCCAGACTGTTTCCAGGAGCAGCGTGATGGGAAGGGGCTTGTGATTTGAGATAAAACTCTTGCTAGAAGGGGCTCCAGGTCTGACAGTGGGAGACAGCACCAAGGAGCACCCTTCTGTCATGGGTGAGAACAGGAAAATGACTGTCCAGGCATATAAACTCCCCTCTTGGCCTGGACTGTGCTGCAACCACAGCGTCGGCCACTGAGTGGTCTAGAGAAAACGGAGGTTAAGTGTAAAAGGGGAGGTAAAGGAGAAGCAAAAGATGATTCTAATTGCAGAGGGAGAACAAATGACTTTTTTTTTTTCTGGAAGAAAAGCTTCCTGCTGATGAAAGAAAAGGAAAACCCACATTCAACCCACTGCAGAAGCTGTTCTGGGTCAAGAAAGACAGCAAGATAGATTTTAGCATGCCATCTTCTTCCCAAGCAACAGGGGAGACAACCAGCTGGAAAGGACTTTGTACAGGATAATTCCAGTAGGCAGCCAAGCTTCCAGGTCTCCTCTGAAATCCCAGGAATTTTTGAACCTGGGGGTTACTGGGAAAGCACATGATGTCGCTGGAAAAGGTTTGGGCAGACCCAGAACTGCCCTGGGAAGAATTTCCAAATGAACAGGGTATTGGGCAGAGATGCTCTCAAAGTTGCTGTTACATTTGTGTCGATTGCCTCATCCAAAGCCAGCAGGTACTTGCCTTTATGCCTCTGGATCTTGGAGGAGGCTTGTTTCACTTTGTGCTGGGATTCTTGAGTCCTGGGCTGCAGTGTCCCTAACTCAGATTCACTGTGTTTCTTAGGGAAATTTATTTAAGCTCCATGTAGACCGTATTTGTACAGTAAGAATAATTCTGACTTACTTCACAAGGAGAGTGGGAGGATTGATTAACAATTGTGAGGCACTACAGAAGTGCTAAACATTATTAATAGCTCCCGAGTTTTCTTCTTTTGGAAACAGTGGCCATTTCTTCCCATAATGTTTTAAACAGTTGCTGCTCAAGGAGCTTAGATTGCAGATTCCTGGCCTGTGGTTTGTCCATAAATCATAGACCTGGAGCCTACCCAAGACACTCTCGATAGTCTCAGCAGGAAGTCTGGACGAGAGAAAACTCTGTTCTCAATCTGGCCCAGTGAACTACTTTATGGGCCGGTCCAGTTTCAAGGTCCTGAGCCAGATGTGAGAGCGATTCTGTCCAAGTTTAAAAGCACGAGGTCTCAGGAATGTCCTTTCAAACTGGATTTCACTGCCTATAAATATTTTTCATCTTCTGCCCTGGAGGATATAGGTTTGACTCCACAGCTGATGAGCCTGGGCAGAGCAGAAGAGAAGGCTACACTGTTTATCACCAACAGTTTGCCAGCATACAAAGTTTAACTTGTAGAAAAAAGAACCCAACCCATGCTCAAAGCTACTTCTGAACAAAAAATCCCCAAAAAAACAACAACAAGAGACAGGCAGCAGTTAATAAGGTCCCAGCAAAAATCAAATCCAATAAATCAAATTTCTGCACAAAGCAGGGTTCAGCATTGCTTACAGCCAGGAAAACAAGTAAGCTCCATGAGATTCTTCCAGGTTTGAGATCCCCAGTTCCAACCCATGGGGAAGTTTGGTAGAGCAAATGCAGAAGGACACAACTAGCTCACACTGGGCGCTTCACAGCACCATTCCCACACGTTGCACACTCTTGGAACACTTGGTTCACCTCAATATGCTAGAAAAATCAGGGGGCACTACTCTTGCTGCAGGAAGAGCACAAGCCGGATGGAAACTAGTTAGTGACAACGCTTTTGAGGATGAGTAATTTAGTATCTGAGTGGAGAGGATGGGAGCTGGAACAGCACAACCGCAGCTTCACCAATACAAATAGCACAGAAGTTCTGATGCAAGATCCATACGAGCCTTCTCTGCTTGCACAGCATGTTTTGAGGTTGTACAGAAAGTGAAAAAACAGGTTCTAACTAACTTCCCATGCCTCCCTTTTACCATCACACTTGAAACAACTCATCCTTTACACTGCTCGTTTACCGAAGAGCCTCTGTTGCATTCCATGTGGAGGCCCATTCAGAGCCAAAGTCACCTACAAACTAGCTTTCGAGTGACTCGCCTGTATTCCTATCAGCACTTCAGTCTGTGTTCATCAACATGATGCCACACGTCCCCTTTTCCACTAGGATCTGTTCTGTTAGCCATGCATAAAATCTTCATACACCAGCACTCTCTGCAGGTCATTGCAAAACAAAAGGGAAGGCCAAGTCTGAGAGGTGAGGACCTGGAGAGGACGCTGGTGCATGCCATGATGAACCTTAGACAAAGCATCAGACAAAGCACCATGTGAGATTTGGGTCAAAGCACCCTCCTGATCCTCCTGCTACTGCTCCTTGCTGCGTACGGGCTGCCAGGACTATTGCCACCTCTCACCGTGTTTGATGGGCACAGTAACAAAGGGTAGGTTGCACTCCAGTAACAGAACTCTTATTTGATCTTTTAGTTGCAAATCTCCCGTGGCAAAAAATTAGTACCTCAAGGGCTGCTGGCATTCCTGGAGGATTCCCAGGACTGGAGAGGTTAAAGACGTGTCAGACAGTTCACGACCCTCTCAGAGTAAGCATGCTCCATTTCTCACTGCATCAGATTTTATAAACTAGCATGGAGCTTCAGTTCAGGCATTATATCGGCAGATGCTATTTTTAGCCGCTTTATCAGCGACCACCAGGTGAGCAGCCTGCAGACTAATGCACTCACCTGCTGTACTGTTAGCATCAGAAAATCACAAAAGGTTTTAATTCCTTCAGTCTGTGTTCATGAAACACACTGCATTGTGAAGTGGCCACATTGTATTGCTCCTTTCAAGTGTCCTACAAGGCCCTGTACATCCATGTATAGCATCCGGTAATTTTTCCTGCGTATTTATGTCAATTTTGATGGCAAAGCATCTTACATCTACCTGGAAGACAGGAATGCTGCCCAGTCTCCAAAGTGCATAGCCGCACTCCACAAATGTCTACTTCCAGGAGCAAAACCTTATGCAAGTTTACCTGTGCCAGCTTAGCTGCTGACTTACTCTTCTAACCTTGGAGTACAGACAACTTAAGGCTATTTCGTTATTCCACAATCAAGGAACCCCAGCATAATCAAAAGATGCCACCCGTATCTTACCAGGAGCTGGATCAAGACCTGTGGCCTCTAGCTGAGCTACACAGCTACCCTAGGGATGTAGGTGGCTCCTTGTTCTTCTCAACACCCCCTAAACTGTCACGTTCGTTCCTCTTCTGCATCTGAATAAAAATGAAATTTTAGGTGATGTTAATAAAACTTCTAAAATCGTACCCCATGCAGCAGACCCTTTTCATTCGTCTTTGCACAGCCAGGCTTCCTTTAGCTTAAAGAGCTGGAGGTTGTTCTGTCCAGCAGAGCATCCGAACAGTTATCCAAACCCAGTTCCAGAATCTTAATCTGGCAATTTAAAGATAAGCTAAACAAGTAACACGGCTGCCTCAGAGCCGCCACTGAACAGGAGAAAGAATTCTTGTAAACCAGTTTGCATGGTGTAAAACCAGATGTACAGAGGGAAATCTAGTGTGGCATTTTCTGTTACAAGGGCCTCTTCTCCCGAACGTCCGTTTCTCCTTAGAAAGGAGGCTAAACTCCATTTTCAAAGACAAAGCCAACACGGTTCATAGCTACAGATTCTCCTGTTTTCCCTCCACGCACTCTGCTACTACCTACTGTTGTTTTCACAGCCCTTTCTTCCTACCACTGTCCAGTGCTCGATGCCCTGAAGAACCAAGCAGCATATGAAGAGAGAACCACCAACAAATCACCAGCTGGAAGACACAAAGACCAACAAAGTAAGGGGAAGAGAGAAGAGTGGAGGGGTCTGGAAAAAGAGTTTATTTATCATAAATAAAGATCAGTTAGACATGCAGTTTATCCCACAGAAGAGGCAAAATCCCTGGAGACTCTCCAGAAAGCTACACGCTGGAAAGCTGTTTCCCAGTTACTTCCCTTTCTTCACAGCAAAACCAGGATGAACTCAATTATCCAGCAGCTTGGTGATCTTTTCTGTCATGGAATTGTACTGACATGTTCCACCAATGGTATCTGTGTCTGCTAATGGCAGCAATCTTCATGCCAGCAAACTCCTCCTGCCTGGTCAGAGGTGGAGGTTTCTTAACAAATTAATTAATTCTGTCACTGCTTGTTTGGAGCACAATGGTGCCCAGGGATTCACTGGATGGGGGGGTGTATTCACAGACCTAACTGGGAATCTTGCCGCCAACATCTGTTTTGGGAAAGGCCATTTCTAATAACAGTATGAAATGAGACTTTTCAGGCTTGTGTCAGAAATTTGGGCATATTGTTTTAGCAGCAACCTCTGGAGTTCACAGTGCAGTGAGGGTTGGAAGTCCCCTGCATTATCCCTGGCGCTCTGCCACGTGAACCCCTTGCTGCACAGTGCCTGCAAGCAGATGCTGCGATAGCTGACAGAGCGACTACACTTGAGGAAAGAGATATCAGCACAGAGTTCATCCTTCAGTCTTCTGGGGCTTAGTTCTTCTCCAGGATTCTGGTGAGGAGTTCATTCAGCCGGCTCACCATTGGTCTGGGATCCTCATTCAGTCCTGCTGCTATCATGGCATTCTCATAAATCTGAAAAAGAGAAAAAAGCATTAAATAAGCAGCAAGAGGGAGCTGAATGAGAGCTGGGAAGGACGTGAATGTCACTCTCCAGGACTTGTATGCTGAGACCAAGCATGTCTTCTAGGCCATCTGGTAGGAAAACACATGGACCACAAGTACCAGAAATACCCAAGGAAAAACCACAGAAGGATGTGATTTCTGCCCGCTACAAGGGCTTCACCATGTTCCCTGCCACACACAGTCTGCAAGCTGGCACTGGCAAGGATGGTGCTGCTTCTGGAGAGGGCCTGGCTCTCACCTGATCAAGCAACAGCTGGGCCAGATCAGGCTGACTGTCCTTCAGCTCGTTAAGCTTCTTAATCAGAGCGTGCCTGTAAGAGTGAGAGACATCAACACTGAGACTTGGTATTTTGGGACACCATGAGAAAATTATTTCCAGAATGAGCAGCTAAGCCAAGGTGGGACAGAAAAGGTTCTACCTAAAAGGCCAAAATAGCTCCAACTTCCTTGCTCCTGTTCTGGTGGCTTCTATCTTCTCTCCCATCCTGTCCCTATAACCCCCATGGTCCTCAGAGGGCTGGACACAGTGTGTGTGGGTGGCTCATGTCGACTGTGCCATGCAGCCTCACAGACCAAGGCACTGTGGCACATACTGCATTTAATGGGGAGCCTCACATTGCCTCTTCTCTGTCTCCACCCCAGCAAGACAGCAGTGACCCAGGCTTAGTGCTCGTATTGCTCCCCCTTACCCTGTGTTGATCTCCAGGGTGGGCTGCAGGAGCTGGGCACGCTCCTCTTGGGTCTTGGCCAGCTGCTGCATGCGAAGAAAGTGGCGGGCAGCCCCCATCTCGAGCACAGTGATCATGGCAGGGTGGGTGTCCAGCCGTGTAGTCACCTGTGGCAAAACCAGCAATCAGTGCTGAGATGGAAAATGCTCATGGGTTAGAGGTGGGGGAGGTTCAAGGACTCAGGGTCTCCTCAGCACAGATCCACACCAAAACCATGCACGATTCATCCCCGCCCCACAGGCACTGCCTAAACCAGCAGGAGAGCTGGGAGCCCAAGTGGCCCCACCGGTCCACAGGCAGTAGCTCGCAGCTGGCCCCAAAGCACTCCCTGCCAATAAGCCTTTCTAGTCCACAGCCAAGACAGTCACCAGCCTGTTCTTCTGGTAACCTGAGCATGAACTAGTAAAATGGGCTTTGCTCATTACGAATGGTTCTTCTGCTGCCATGCTGATCATCCAAATGACAAATGCCAGCATTCATACCATTTACAGAAAGGAGGCATGGAGAAGAGTAATTTCTCTCAAGGTCCAAAGGAAAATCTGTGGCAGCAGACCCCAAATCAACCACCATTTTTTTCCTTTAGATTACTACCTCCATGGATCTCCTGTACTCGGTTACCCAGGCACAGAATACCCACCTTAACACCGGTGACTCGAGAGCCTAAGGCATTTCTCATCCAGGCCATCAGATCCTCAGCCTCTTTCTCTGTCAGACGTTCTGTAGCTGGCAGGGGAAAGAGGGCACATCTGAGCGTGCATATACAGTTTTCCAATGGACCGTGAGCTTTACTCCTGAGCTCCGTCCATTTCATACTTCCATTTATCTGTTCTCTTGTGGAAATGGGAAGGCAGCACCACTCAAGACACACCTATGTATATGCCCTCATCCCAGACCGTGCCATACCCAGAGAGGGCAGGCTCACATCCTGCTAGTGCCTGCCTGCCTCTGTCAGGGCACCAGATGTATGCGTGTTGTTAAAACTCAAATCACAGAAACTCCACATATGACATTCCGTCTATTTCAATTAGCAAATTGCTTAAACTTTGATCACATGGAATGAAAGGGATCTGCAAGAACTGCAAGTTGCCTCAGAGCATGAAAGTGGCAGGATGGAAAGGAGTGCTCTTGCTCACAGGCTCAGGAGCTGCGAGAACGCTGGAGGAGGTGTACCCTCACTGGCTGGTGCAGGGTGGCAGGACTGCATGCAGCAGGAAAGGCCAGGGGAGCCTCACCATACCTGGCTGGCTCTCCTCAAACTTCTCTTCCTTATAGTGATCAACAACAATATCTGTCTCCACCGAGATCAGCTTCTTCTTGTCAAACTCCCGAAGGTGCAAGAGTGTCAGCTCATCAAATTGCTCATAGCAGAACAGAACCTGTGCCAAAAAAGGGACAACACCACATTGCCTGGGATGTGACAGCACTTCCTGCTTCCCAAGGCAACTCTGCAACAAATAGCAACAACATCACAAGGGAAACTAGCAAGTTCAACCCCATGGTGACTATCGCTCAGGGCCCCCAATGAAAGCAAATCCTTGGAGGGCTTTGTTATCATGGGTGGCAGGCCTACAGCTGAACAAGTCCTGCTGCCCCACGGACAGTGAGAATCGGTATGGACTCCAGTCCTGAAAGGGCC
Source organism: Burhinus bistriatus (assembly GCA_013397275.1). Classification (NCBI taxonomy): domain Eukaryota; kingdom Metazoa; phylum Chordata; class Aves; order Charadriiformes; family Burhinidae; genus Burhinus; species Burhinus bistriatus. Next base: position 91,691 of record VYXH01005953.1, read on the forward strand.
ACCTGCCCGCAGAGGACACCTGTAACTCCATTACCAGCCCTGCACAGCAGCTCTTAGGCTCCTGTTCTGGGGTTCAGCAAGGTATTAAACAGATGTCAGAACTAGTTGTCTGCACAAGTACTAACCCACCTGCAGAGTGTGTGACAGGTCCTTCCCGGCCTCACTCTGCAGTAGCCGGTCTGAGTGGAAACAGAGGGAGCCCGGACAAAGACACTGCCATGGCAGGGGGCTATCAGAGGCCTCACTGCCCTACTCAGCTCTGAGATCCAGGTGAGTCCTGACCACTGATGCAGCAGCTCAGGGTGTTCCCCTGGCCATGGCACACTGCTCACCCACCTCCATGTCCTTTTTCTTCATGGCCTCGAAGTATGGGGAGTGCTCGGCTAGGTGCCGGTTGGGTGCACATAGGTAGTAGATGTTTCTGCTCCCTGCCTTCATGCGGGAAGCATAGTCAGTCAGGCTGGTCAGCTGGCCTGCGGGCAGGGCGGACGATTCATAACGTAGCAACTTTGCTATGTCCTCCTGGAAGAAATGTGCTTCTGTGAGCTGTGGGCAGGCAACTATAGCTCCATCTGTCCACTGCCAGCCCCAAGACATCCCTTTGTAGCATGCAGACCTGTTTGCGGCCCTGGAAAAAGGCTCAGGGGATTCTGAGTCCCTCCTTTCCTGCTCCAGATATTAAGGAGGCAGAAAAGTGACCTAGACAGGATGTAGGTCAAGCTCTCCTGAAAATGGGAATCCAGGCAGAGGGCAACAGTAGGGGAAAGCCCTACTTTATCGCCTGTTGTAGTTCATACTGCATCAGGGAGGGCTGACAGCAGTGTGGGTGCAGAGACTCAACAGTGTCTCGAATTAAGTGGGAAGCAGCACCCCGTCAGGAAGAGTGAGAGTTAGGGCACTAGAGAATAGGTAGGTCTTGTTAGATCCAGGAACATGAGCTACAAGCATGTAAGATTCACAGAGAAGTAGCAGCCCCCCTTATCCCAGGTCACCACAGGAGCAAATACTCTTTCCCATCAGCTGCAGTGCTTCAGCACTCCCGGTACCTTGACATCCTGCTCTGCTATTGTGACAATCCCCTCTCTCATGAATACGCCGTAGTCCTCAAAGAATTTGGCATATTTTTCAGGGTCCTTCTTGCTCTGGTCAATGAAGAACTTGATCAACCTCTTCTGCAAAACATCTCGGAGCTTCCTGCAGCAGGAACAAGCTTTTTAAAGATAGCTGCTAGACCAAGACAAGAGATTTTAGGTGAACATCCCTCTCCCTGTGCAGTGTTTTAGCAATGCATTTGCAAATATGAGGACGAAGAAGAAACTCTAGGTCCACTGTCTCTTTTCCATGGCTCTACGTCTGTTCTTTGTATCTCAGTCAAGAGCATCTCTTGAGCTGGAGAGAGAGCCAGGGTTTGATACAGATGTACTCAGCTCAAATCTTCAGTAACTCCAGTGACTCAGTGATGCTGCAGTACATAACCAAGTGTGCACAGGGCATCTGTCTCACTCCCACAGCTACCCTTAAACATCGGAAGGAAGCAGCTATAAAAGGGTAACAATTGTAGGAACCCTTTCTGAAGGCCTGAAAATCCACTGTGAAGTGACAGGGTTAATTTGGTGACTATAGTGAGGCATTTTACCAGCTGTAGATTACAAAGTTAACCATCAAACCTAACAAGATAACAGCGCCAATGCTAAGGAGTAAGAGCCTACTCTTATCCTTCCCTCCAATTCCAACAACAGCAGGTGTTTGACAGGGGACTTGAAGGACAAGAAGTAAGGAAAAAACATAAGGAAAAAACAAAGCCAGATCTAAGGGGTTCTTAGAGGAGCCTGGCCTGCTGGCAGTCAGCTTCACTGGGCCTCAGCACCAAATGAAAACCCGGCTGGCTGGCACTCGGTTTTTGACAAATGTGTGTGTGAACACAGCAGAGCTTTGAAGGAAGTATGGAGACAACAGGCACAAGGTGCTGTTTGAAGACCTACACATCAATAATGGTGACACTAAAGTATGGCCTAGCTTCCTAGTATTGACAGCTGACTTACTGTTTGGTTTTGTTTTCCAAACCACTTGGCAGTGCAGACCAGACACTTAAAATAGCAAATCCACTGTTACTGCTGTAGACCAGATATAACAAAAGGCAACCTAGGCCACAAGGGCCACACAGCCCAAGCAGGCAGCAGCAGATTGTATGACACAGGACACTGCTCCCACATCTCAAGACGTGACCAGCATGGCTGAGAATTCACTTTATAGACTACAGAAATTCTCAAGGATAGAAATGCTGCAGTTTATGTGCCAGGTCCCTCCAAGCCCTTCCAACTGTCCCACAATGTCCCCATCTCAACCACCAAGAAGCCAGAAGAGCCTCAGCAGTCAACAGGATCTACCTCTTGCTTACCTGATAAGGGCACTCTCCTGCAGCAGCTCCCTGCTGAGGTTCAGGGGTATATCCTCACTGTCCACAACACCTGGAACACAGAGCAACCCTTGAACAGTGAGGCAAACACGAGTGCCTGGCTCAGGAAGGCAGCCCCTCGCCTCACCCCCTGTGCAAGCCATAGTCCACAGCCCACTATTCCTGGTCGCAGCACACACCTCTAAGAAAACGCAGCCATTTAGGCAGGATGTCTGCAGCTTTGGTTTGGATGAGAATTTTGCGGCTGTAGAGGGCAACGCTGGAGCCCAGCTCCCTGCTGATATCGAACATGGATGGTTTCTGCAGGAACAAGAGACAGAAGGGTACCACCAGCACCGTGCAGCATGCCCTGCTGCACACTACACTGCAGTACCTCTGTGGCTGCACCAGCTGACCAGGTCACACTGTGGTCTTCACTGTGGTTGCTGAACCCAATGAGTGCTGAAATCTTGGCTGTCTTCTCTAGGGACCTACCTGAGCCATCTCCCTGCTCCTATCACAGCTCCGTACCCCCCAATTATCCCAGAGATGCCTCACTAGATATTCCTCCTTGCCATTCTGCAGCCTTAGCTGCCTCCTTTCCCTAAGGAGCTCTCCTATTCTCTCCTCTTCAGAGCAACTGGGCAGATGTCCCACTGTTCCCTGGACAGAAGAGCACGTACTTGCTCAGGCACGTAGAAGATGCTGCGGATGTTGAGGGGAGCATCGGTCTTGTAGTGCAGGATGTAGCGGGGCTTGTCATAAGCCTGCGCTATGAAGCGGTAGAACTCCTCGTGCTGCCACTCACCGATGTCCTTGGGGTCCAGCATCCAGAGTGCCTGTGGAGGAGCAGGGAGATGAGTTCTCATCACCTCTCGAGACCTGCGGCCTCATCGCAGGGCTCTTCTTTCAGAGTTACACTTTCCCTCCAGGGCACTGGAGCAAGGAAATACAATCTTTCAAGCAGGCAGACTCCTCTGCACAGCCTGAGGGCAGTGGCATGTATTATGGTTAAGGCACATTATCACAGAGCAACAAATTACTGCCCTTCAACCGATCTTGGGTCACCTCCCATAGAGGTGCTCTTGCCCTGCAACATATATACAGCAGCTTCGTTCAGCCCAAAACAGAAGGGATTTGGCTAACATCCATTGCCTCACGCCTGCTACTGGCCAAGAGCATTCTGGACAGTTATCACAGCTTGACTGACTGGCAGTAGTGGTCAAGTATCTCAAGGCCTGACCAGCAAGCAAAAGAAAAGCGAAAGTTTAAGCGAGTCTGTTGCAACCGACCTGCCTCCCTGATGGAGGTCACTATCCCATCACACGGTCAGCTGAGCGCTTGTGAAGCAACTCCTGGATTGCCTGCCTTCTGCTGATTTGTTTTGGAGCAGTTTAGGAGATCCTTTGTGAACCACTCGGCCACCCCTGTTGCAGGGTCAGAAAATGCTTCAGCAGTACTGTTTCACGCATCAACATGCGAGCTAAAAGTCATGAGCTCCAGACCAGGTCCTTCCCCATGGCCATGCTTTCCACCTGCTGCTGCTCTAAACCCTGCAACGCTTTCTGGAGCATTCAGCCCATGCTCACACCACATTTAAGTTTTCAGCACCTCAGCAAAAGGCTAGCATCTAGCAAAGACGTGGGAGGTTCTGCCCATTTAACAAGCACGGGGACTCAACTAAGAATCTCGTGTTTCCAGCCGGGTGAAGCCCACCACACTCACTGCCACTCTATTCTACTTGAGCCCTAATGAGCGACAGGAGCAATCAATGGGGGCGAAACAAACACCCAGCCCACCCTCCACCTACCATTCCAAGGGATTCAGGGCTCTGGCAGCCCTGCCATGCTGCTATACTCCTTAAAGCTTCTTCTGCCTTCAGGCCTTGTTCCACAAGTGGCTTCATAACATTTCTAGCACACGCAAGTGTCCTGGAGGGTTTGCAGGATCACAGGTAGGATTACAGACTCAACTGGTATGAAGGTGCTTTACAGCAGCTGTTGTTAGGTAAAGTGCTGCTTTCCCAGAGGCTTACTTGTAGCTACAGTTATCACAGTTAGACTGGAAAAGCCTCTAACTCCATGTTGTCAGCTACATGGCAAGCATTCAAGAGCTTATCTAGGAAAATCCACACCAGGGATCTAACTATGGCTCTGTTTACAGTGAACTGATGTTGATGTGTAGAAAAACGCAAAAAAAAGATCCTGGATAAAGAAAAGGCTTGAAATGGGAGCATAACGAGAATAAAGCTGTTGCTGTATCCCAAGGGAAAACACACTTTCTGATAAGAAGATAAAAGTACATGACTCTATTAAGGGCATTTCACCCCTTGCTCTAGTACTGCTCTTCTCTAGGGAGTCTGTTCTATTGATTGTCAGGTAGAAAGAGCAAACAGCTGTCTAAATCTATTTCTGGTTTTGTAATTTAAGGGAAACAGCTATAAAGCCTTTGGAACAGAAACACTATTATGCAGGAATCCAAATAAATATCAGTGACTAATGACACCAATTACAGAATTTTAGATAAATTAACATGATAAAATATTTAAGTACAGACTTGAAAGTCTTGTGCATTCAGTGCCACATTACAGGAAACAAAAAAAACCACACACGCTCTCTCTACCTGCTCTCTTAGGTAAGGAAGCTTTAAAAAAAAACAGAAAAGGAGATGCTGGAAATGATTCATAGATTTTTGTTTTAAAGATAATTAACCCAGCCAGCATGGGTTTATGAAAGGCAGGTCCTGTTTGACCAACCTGATCTCCTTTTACAACCAGGTGACCCGCCTGGTGGATGAAGGAAAGCCTGTGGATGTTGTCTACTTGGACTTCAGTAAGGCCTTCGACACAGTCTCCCACAGCATTCTGCTAGAGAAACTGGCAGAGAGATCTGGACAGACTGGATCGATGGGCTGAAGCCAATTGCATGAGGTTTAACAAGGCCAAGTGCCGGGTCCTGCACTTGGGTCACAACAACCCCAGGCATCGCTACAGGCTTGGGGAGGAGTGGCTGGAAAGCTGCCTGGCAGAAAAGGATCTGGGCGTCCTGGTGGACAGCCAGCTGAATATGAGCCAGCAGTGCGTCCAGGTAGCCAAGAAGGCCAATGGCATCTTGGCCTGTATCAAGAACAGTGTGGCCAGCAGGAGCAGGGTAGTGATCGTGCCCCTGTACTCAGTGCTGGTGAGGCTGCGGCTTGAGTACTGTGTTCAGTTTTGGGTGCCACAGTCCAGGAGGGACATTGAGGTGCTGGAGCGTGTCCAGAGAAGGGCAACAAAGCTGGTGAGGGGTCTGGAGAACGTGTCTTATGAGGAGCGGCTGAAGGAATCGGGATTGTTTAGTCTGGAGAAGAGAAGGTTGAGGGGAGACCTTATCGCTCCCTACAACTACCTGAAAGGAGATTGTAGTGTGATGGGAGCTGATCTCTCTCCCAAGTAACTAGCCATAGGACAAGAGGAAACAAGTTCAAGTTGCGCCAGGGGAGGTTTAGGCTGGACATTAGGAAAAAATTTTTCACTGAAAGAGTTATCAAGCATTGGAACAGGCTGCTCAGGGAGGTTGTTGAGTCACCATCCCTAGATGTGTTTAAAAGTCATGTAGATGTGGTGCTTGGAGACATGGTTTAGTGGCAGACCTGGTAGAGTAGGGTCAATGGTTGGACTGGATGATTTTAAGGGTCTTTGCCAACCTAAACGATTCTATGATAATTTCACCTGGGTGATGCCTGCAATTGGGCCAAGAACTTCGGACTAAAATGGATCTGGCTGCAATATAATTTTAAGTGGTCAGAAAATGCCAGCATGAAGCAGTGCTCAGCTAGGAGCCGTGAAGAAAACCAGTTTATGAGCTGAGCCACTAAAAAAACCAACCACTCACTGGCACTGGCCATCCCATGCTGGAGGACAGAGAGACCTGCAGCAAGAGGCGTCAGCACACCAGCGATATGAGCAATCCCTACATCACTAACATGTCACCTGGCTTAAGCAGTTAGAATAAGTATTATAAAGCACTGAAATAATAGTTCTGATTAAGGGAATCTCCAGAAGATAACTGTAAATAAAACCCGCTTTGCTAATCTGCAAGAATGATCTCCAACAAATGCAAACAAGCAGTTCCAGGCATGACTTCTGCTGGGTTGTCTCCTTTTGTTCTAATTAACTGATCACTCACTACAGGGTGTGTGATATCCCGGACAATCCTCCCCTGATTTCCAGGGACAGCAGCAGCTTTATGCTGTTTCCTGTCTCCAGTGGAGGATTACAATGGTTCATCTCCACGAGTGACCTGCCTGTGGCCCTCCTGCTCACCTGTAATGTGTTAATTCTTCTCCCATTGAGGTACAGTGGGAAGCTGATGAAGTTGCTGTATTTTGTTACCACCTCTGGAATGGAAAGAAGACACAGAAGAGTCACGTTTGTGGAAGTGACACAGTAAGAATTTCCTCAGAAACAGCAGGTGAAAGGTGTTGCAGGAGAGGAAAACAGCTGTAAATTCACCTCCTGCCCAAAGGGCAGCAACAGACTTCACACAGCCCCTCAGCAGGCAACAGCATTTTCCCTCCTCCACTCACCCTTGACTCGGTCTTCATTTGCAAACTCCTTGCAGTCTTCTTTGAGATGTATAACAATCTTAGTCCCAGTTCTGACGCCAGATGCTTCTGCAATCTCAAACATTCCTGAACTAGGATTAGAAACAGACCCCGTGTCAGCTTGTGCCTTAGATACATCCATGATGGGACATGAAAATGTTTTATTAAACTAAGATCACACACAACACTTCAGCACCAAGAGGAAAAGGCAAAAAATCTTGAATGCCTGAATGCTCTCTGTGCCTTTGAGAAGTGCCCCCAAAACATGTGGCTGTCTTCCCTACAGAGACTCCAAGCCCAGCACACACTGCTCTGCAAAGACACCAGCAGCCTCTACTGAAAAGGAAACAAACTTCAAACAAACTTCAGGTTGTGTGGACCCAGCCTTCAACTCCTCTGCTAGATTTCCTACAGTGACTGCAACACCCAGCTCCTGCCTTCTCTCTTGACAACTCTGACTTGTTTGTTGGGCTCTCAATCATATCTCCGCTGGAGTATGCAGTAACTGGTTCCAATGAAAAGCAGCTGTGCTCTGCTGAAGACAGCCCATTCTGCATGACCATTCCTACCCTACTGCTAAGTGAATGCCATGTGGGGATCAACCACTGGTGAGAGCACTGACCCAGCGGAGAGACAGCCAGTAGCGATGACAGACAAGCATTCAATGTGTATGGCAGTACAGATTGCAGTATACAGCAGCTTGCCTGCAGCCCAAGACAGTCTCATGTCTCAGTTACAAGACGTTTTTTTCAAGAATTTAAATAACTTAGTAAATACTTTATTCCTAGGAGATTTTAAGGGGATGCAGAGCTTTTCACCCCCAGGAGCTCCAATTTCAACATGGTCCAGCAGTCCACAGCTTTGCCATTACAGAGGTTTGCAACTTCAAGCTAAAAGCACACAGACCTGACCCGCAGAAGACACACACGTACAGAGCCACAGCACTGCATGAGCCCTGCCTACTGTGGGTACTCTCGAGCAAAAACCCAGGGAACAACTAGACCAGAGAGATTAAATTTGTCTCTCCAGTCTGGGGTACTGCTAAGATGATTGCCTCCAGCAGGGAAGGAACAGGAGAGGCAGGTACTCTCTTTGTCCACAACACTCCTGCTCTGACAAAGCAAGTTTGTCCCTGTGGTTTTCAACCTGGCACATTTGGCCACACTTTGCTGCCACGTACAATCTGAGCAGGATCTAAACCAGTAAGCCTGATCATGAAAAGACCACACAAGCCCTGTCTTGTTTTGCACAGCTTTTAGTCCATGCCCAGTCTGGCCACAGCCGCGCCACGTTTCCACCCCATTCTGCAGCCATACCCATCTGAAGACCAGTGGTAGCCTGGGCTCCCCGGCTCTGCAGACTGTGAGAACACCTCCACTTTATCGGCCACCATGAAGGCTGAGTAGAAACCCACTCCAAACTGGCCAATGATTTTACTACTGGCTTCAGCTTGGCTCTGCAGAGCATCTAGAAAAGCCTGGAGGAACAAAAGAGACATCAAACAGCACATGGTGACTTCAGGTACCACGGGGAGGCTGCAATCCTGGGCTCCTCATGCACTGATCCAGCCCTATGCCAGGTCCAGCACCCTCATCCCACACTTCTGCATCAGCGGTCTGAGGATGGTGCACAAGGAAGAGGGTTTCTCCTGCAGGGACTGCATCTCTGGAAAAGGGGAGCATTGCTTAGGGCAATACTCACTGCCACTAGCAGTGAAGGAAAACAAGCGAGGGCTCAGTCGATCAGGAGCACAAAGCGTTAAAATGGTGACTCCAGAGATGAAGAAAATACCCAGGTATATGTATATAACAACTTGCTAGCATGAGGACACAGCGCTGCCCTCCTGGACACAGGGTGAATGCCGAGTGAGCATGCGCCCCTCCATAACAACGGCCTGGGGAGGAAGGTATTTGCTTTGGGGAGTGAGGGCAGCCAGGTGCAGCAGCATTACACACAGGGCCCATTAGTGCTGCTTGGGCACCACGGGCCTCCCATGGCATGCAGCAGAGACCATTAGGAGCTAGAAGACTCCACAGGTAGGTTTCACCTTCCAAGAGGGGTGTAATTTCACAGCTGGGCCGGGGGCCAAGGGACAGAATGGAATGAGTAATTACTGGGAGAACAAAAGTGGCTGTAACTGGAGAAGACTTTTCCAAGGAGGGAGGAGGGGTGCCTCATCCCAAGTTACCTTTGAGCCCGATCGAGCAATGGTACCGAGGTTAGAAACCAGCTCCTCCTGGGTCATTCCAATACCTGTGTCCTGAAAAGAAACAGCAACTGTAGCTGAAACATCAGTAATGAAGCACCACTTTAGCAACTAGCACCCGAGCAACTTCTGCCTCTGACTCCCACTCTCTCCCAGCCAGCTGAGCGGCAAATGCAACAGCAGACTTCCAGCTGTGACTCCACCTGCACACGGTCAGGACAGTGGACTGCACACAGCTCCAAGGGGCAGCCACAGCTGCCTTGTGGCTATAAACTACCAGAAAGTTCACACTCAAGCCTTTTATCAAGAGAAACCAAAACCATGCCAAGACAGGCTGGTTTCTACACCCCTCTAAAAATGCACAGGATGACAGTGCTGGAAAGAGATCTCAACTCAGTCACAGCCTTGCTGTGCCAGGTGCTGTGCACTACAGAGACAGTTTCCATTCCTGAACAGGTCCAAAGGTTCTGGAGTTGAGGAGTAGTGAGAAGCAGCTTATTTCCAATCTGCAGATGGGGAACTGACGCCCTCACACCAGGAACCAGCGGCACAGCAGTGAATCCCTTAACTGTCAGGTAACGCAGACCCTTGTCTACAAGCACCACATTCGCTGATCTCCATCTACTGTCTGTCTGTTCCTTCCTCCTCTTCCCCTCACATTGTGCTCCACAAGACTCGAGTATGAAACTGTCAGTGTCCAGGTCCCTGACAGCTGGGTACTGCAGTGCCCGTGGGAACACAGCACTAACCCCAGCTGGAAGTACAGTGCACCGGCCACACCTCATGTTGCTCTGTCGAGGCTTTGAAGGTACATGGCTTGTTGTCTTTCCCAGTTTAATCCAGATTTGCACTGCTGCATGCAGATAAACAACTCCCTGGTGTTAGCGCACGCCTCTCAGGCAGCAGACCCTGCAGCAGCACCATCCAGAAAAGTCAGCAAAATGAGCTGGAGTGGAATTGGCTGCTGCTAGATGGCTTGGAGGTGACATGCCAGAGTGAATTCTGGCACAGCACACCTCTGCCACCCATGTGGGGCATTTACTGGGCCTATTTACTTGCAAAGTAAGTTCATGTCAGTATATATTTTTTTAATATAGTGTTTAACCCCACTGAAGCATCAAACTGTGGTCAACTTGTGAGGTTACTGAGGTACCATGTGGGTAAGACATTTTTCTGTGTCCTCACAAGTCACAGCACAGCAACACCTTCCACTTGATTAAATATGGTAAGACCAGTCAGTTGTCTTGGCTGAGAAGAGGGATGATGCCCAGTAAGATCTCAACAGTGGGAGATGAAAAGCCAGGAAAAACAAACAGGGTATGGCAAAATCTCAGGAATCTGACATAGTCCCTTCCCCCAGGGAAAAAAAAGCCAGAAAGAAAAGTTTTCAGCATCTGGTTCAGGTTTTGTTCATGCCAGACCCTGAACAGAACTCTTAACTCCTCTGATCCACTCCTATTTATAGCACAGCATGTCATTCCCAAATTCCAGCATGTTAAAAAAAAATATATCCCTACCCCATGAATTTATTTGGCTATTGAATTCCAAACTCCATGCCAAACTTATTGCAAAATGCTTAATGACAATTCCTGGAGACTAGTTTGATGAGGGTGAATGGCAATGAACAAAGAGAGCACAGCTCAAAACGGTCTGCTCTTCCAACAGCGCTGAGCCGCGAACAGGCAAAGTAGAAAGCGTCCTTTTCGGTGCCTGGCTGAAGATCCTGGCAAAGCAGACACTTCCTACTGCAGGAAAACACCTGGGTGGATTACGATGAAAATGCCATCAAGATTCAAATCACTCTTGCAGCGTTTGGCCTTTCCCGCGGCTGGCCTTCATGCTGCGCTTCTCGGCTCCCTTCACCAGATGGTGCTGCTCCAGGGAATGGGGAATAAAGTAGCAGCGGAGAGACAGGAGCTCAGCTTCTTCAGAGCAGGCCCTCTTCAGCGATGGGAAGCAAATAAACTTGCCTACGAAGAGCCTGCCTCAGGCTGGGCCGACACAAGCACTGGCAGCACTAGCTCCATGAAATCCAAGGAAGGAGGTGGCGGAACTTCCACTGCCCTTCTCACAGTGCTCCGTGCTGCACAGGCTGCTGCTTGGCCTCCAGGCATCTTTGCCAGGAACCAGCATGTCATCCCACAACCCTCTGCAAACACTTTCTACCTGCCATTGGCCAGCATAAATGCAAGGACTGCTGTTGCTCCACCATCAAACATTACAACTTTCCTTGCTCTGCAGACAGTTTCAAGCCCTCCCTCCAGTCTGCAAGAAAAGTTTTATGAGGCTGAAAACAGCCACAGCAGAGTTATTCGTAAAAGCACAAAGCAAATTGTACATGGGGCTTCACAAATTACAAGATGTAAGGGGTATGTTCAGAGTTCAAAGTGCCAAATGCTACTCCACAGCTTGGAGAAACCAACCAGTGTAAACAGCCTCTCCTGAACCATTCCCTCTACAGCCCGGTCCCTCTGCAGGACAACACAGCAGGCTACAGACCTTCACCCCATCTTCTGAGGGACTATGAGGAGCTCTACGGCCACACATGTTGAACTACACTTCTAAACTAAGTAACATTTACCCTGAAGAGACAGCAGCTGAACATTGCTTTTAGCACTTTTTTGTGTGTGGAGACCTCCCAGATACAAAGCCTGCTGTTGAACTGCATGGGACCTTTGTGCTTTCTCTGCACTTTGTTCTAACGTTTGTGGCGTGGGTGCTGGACGTTTGTGAGCAGAGACTGTTCTGCATAACGATGGCTGGATAACTGCCTGGCATGCAGTACCTCAGGGCTCCCACCATGACATCCTCTGTTTGCTCCGCAGCCCCGAGGACCCTCGTCTTCCTTGACTGAGGGGTAAATGAACACCTTCGGCCCCACTTTCTGTCTCATCAAATCAGTCAGTCCACAGCTCTTGTATTCATATCATACTTTTCGGTAAAGCAGAAACAAACTGCACATAATTACAGTAACAAATCTAGTTTAAACCAACAAATTGCTTAGTTTAGCTGGTAAACAAGAACCTAGGTAAGGTAACATCTTTGCTCATTACCTAAGTCCAATTTAAGGTATTGCAGAGCCTCATTAGACCAAACAATCCATTAACTAACCATTAACTGCGGCCTCTGCCACAGCTGCATCTGAAAGAATGCTTGCAGTTAGAGATACATATCTGAGCTACTGTGCCTTTCATTTTGCCATGTTGCAAAATGAACACTGGAAACACTTATTTCAGTGCAAAATCTCAACAGGGCATCAGAAGAACACTGACTACATTTTAAAATAAGGACATGCTGCTTTCACCAAATGGTAAGGTAATAAAATCCCAAAATGTCCGATTAGCGAGTGTCCCCCCTGTTATTTAAATACCTTGCTTAAAGAGACTTAAAAATCACAAGACCAGGACAGCAGCCTCACTGGAGCACTGTGCGGGTTTAGAAGCAATATGGCATCTGCAGCAGCCAGGAACAGAAGAAAAGGCACAATAAAACCGGTGCATACAGATACAAGGTAATTTTGGCCTAGTACATGGAGGCTGTCCAAAGCAGAGAGCCTGAAGTTTCTTTTCCTTTCCAATACCCTGTGTTAACATTATTTTCAACAATGCCGAGCACTGCTACAGGCTCAGCCTACAACCATCCAGGTCTAAATGCGCGCTGTTCAGGAAAGTACTTCCTTTTATCCACTTTGAATTTCCCATTTCTAAATGAGACATGCTCTTACTCTAGCATGAAGAGGAAGAAAAGATTCTGCACTTCCTTTCCTAGGCTGCAAGTTATTTGAGATGCTTTTATATTTCTGGTTCCCTCGCTTATTTGTTAAAGATGATGCAAGAACTGGAAGCTCTAACCCACCCCTGCAATCAGTGGCACATTTCGGTGAGCTTAATTCCACTGGAGGTTTGTTCAAGTACAGCCAGCTTTACCCCTCCATCTCTACCTGTGTTATTGTCCACCTCCTGCTCCCCTGCTTCCTCAAGCCCAAGCGGTACACAGGTGCTGCAATGCCACACGCAGCTAAGGACGTAACCCTCTCTCTGCTGCAGCCTGCTAGCACAGGGTGGCTGCCAGGACATGACCCAGCACAGAGGGGGGCCGGCTCCCCACCTGCACCAAGCTTTGTTGGACATGAGGGTGCACCTGCATCGAACTGTTAAAGCCCAAACATCTCCCCTCCTTATGAGAGCCTCAGGACAGCCCAGTTCTTGTTGCAGCCTGTTTATAACTCAAAAGCCAGGAGAGATGTGCTCAGCGATACAGGGAGCTGGTGCAGGGAGGAGTGGTATTTGCAGTCATTTTAACTCCTCCCAAACACAGCAAACTTGTTATTTTGTGGCTTCACAGACACTGATTTTGGATGACGGCAACAGTGAGAAGAAAGCACAGCGAAGACAACCAAACAGCCCAAGCTCTGGCAGCAATTATGCTGCTTACCCATGTTAAAATAGCAGTCACACTCCCTCGCCCAGCGGCAGCAGCTATTAGCTCTGTAAACATTTCAAACAATTTCCTCTAAACTGCTAGCACTGTCCTAGCTCCAGATTAAGCATCAGCAACGAGAACAGCTCCAGCCCCCAAGCTCACACAAATGCAGGGTTACCAGCAGACAGCAGCAGGGCAGAGCTGCATGGCAGCAACACCGACTGCCCCACAGCCAAGCGCCTGTCCCCAGCCGGCTGCGGGGAGCCTCGGGCAGATGTTGAAGGAGACCTCTGTGGTCACAGGGCTTTGGCGTCTGTAAGGGGCTCTCTGTTCCCACCTCAAAGGGTCCAAAAACATGTCTGTAAAGCCTTAGCACGCAGAACTGCAGAGCTCTGCAGATCTGTCCTCATTGAAAACACACCCCTAACGTTTTCAAGTGGATTTTCTTCAGAGATCTGACCTTGCAGTCTGTGGCTGGTACCAGATGGAGCTGTCCTAGAAAAAGAATAAGGCAGTGTTCAAAGGGGTGGAAGAAACTGTGGAATTTGCTAAAACAACAGGACTTTGGTGAAGGAACCGAGGTGGTGTAATCCAGTGGACTAGACAGCGGACGTTTCCCTCTTAGCAGATACAACACTTGGCAATGCTTAGGTAGGATATCCCTGAATGAGGACATCATATTAAAATTCTGAGTGTTTCTATGCTTACGACTGAAATTCAGTCCTGGCAGAGAAGTAAGCAGAACTGCAGTCTCTTAACAGAGATGAACATAGTCCTTTACCGTAGCTAGATAATCTGCCCCAGGAACATGCCTGTAACAGAGGCCACCACACGTTACAGACCTGCCTTTTCTCAGCTGGCGAGACATGAAGAGATGCTACAGGGCTTGGAAAAGGAGGGATCTAGCAGATCCAGGGGCCAAAAGCAGCCTGAAAATCTGAGGACAGGGACCTAGGGGTCAGAGTGAGACAATAGGACCTTCCTAGAAAAAAAGCGGGGTGACCACTGCTACAGATCACACATGAGGAATGTTCTGCTTCTGTTTTGGTGGGTCCTAGTGAGCACAGAAAACAAAACAGTGACTAAGAGGCAGGTCCATCTCTGCCTCAATCCTTGCAGGTTTTTTTGCACCTTTGCATTCCTGAAAGGTGAGGGAATGTTCTGAATGAGGCTTGTTCAAAGTAATTGTTATATGCAGTATGTTTCTTCAAGAGGTTATAAATAAACCCTTCACTGGAGGTAAGGAGCTTTAGGCACTACTGAGAAGGCAAACCTATTAAAAGAGATTGGAGTAGCGCTGTTCTCTCTCCCTTCTCAGAGTGCAGTATTGCTGCAGTTAAAAGCCTCCTAGTTAAGACTCATTTAGTCGCATTAGAGATGCACAGGCAGCCAGGTAGGGGGTTATAAAAAGACAAATCCCTAACACATCTAATTGGGTATGATGTCAAATGCACCCTATCTGCAAGGTGGGCAAGCAGGTCTCTTAACCAAACTGCCAAAGAAGGGGGCAGCTTCCACAGTTACAGGGCATGAGCTGTACGAATGTCTTGATGGGTTCAGAAGCTACGTTGTCCACTATGACCTCAAAAGGGAAAGCAGGCAGGAATGACACCATACTTGGAGGCAAACGAGAGCTCATTAAAGAATCGGTGTTACACCGCAGTCAGAAAAATGCAGTAGTCAGGTGCGATAGGAATTGCAAAGCCTCTGCATTATGGTTTGAGAATCTTTGGGTTGATGATTGTGTTGCCCACTGACGATCAGTAACTTCCCCATGGCAACCGCAGCTGCTTGTTCTGCTGAGAAACAGAAGTATAAAATAACTGAGCAGCCTCCAACAGCAAGTGCTTTTGTCCCATGTGAAAAATACCAGATCGTGTGCCACATATCCTCTGGACCTGCTATGGTCAGGCTTCACTCACACACTGCTGCCTGCCTCATTCTCTGCTCTCCTGAGAATAGTCCACAGGTACAATCTCACAGCAGACACTGGTCCATGAGGAAAGTTACTAGTTTGCCTTCTTCGCATTAAGAACTTTGCCAAGAAAACACCAAAACTGAGCCTCAGCCTTCCACCCTGGACAACAGCTAATAACATGAGCAATCAAAGCAGAGAGAGAAGGACCAGCTCCACCTTCCCTCACCACACTGAGTCCCACAGATGAGCATGCTTACACTGATCACCTCCCTCCTGCTAAGCCTTTTGTCACCAGTTGGGAACAATCCAAACCAGGGCTGCAGAAAGGAGGACTGACAAGTGCTATGGTACTGCCACAATCTACAGTCCCATCTGTAGGTCAGGGCAGAGCCTCAGCATCAGCTGGACTTGGCCTGTCCTGGAGTAGGAGGAGACAGAGACACAATGGGAGGTTCTTCTCACCACCCCAGCATCTCTCAGTGACTGAGGTGAGAGGGAAGGTCTGAGAGCTACCATGCAACAGCTCTGACTTAAGGAGGTGACAGAATTCCTTCTCAAAGGTCAGGATGAAACCAGACACCAAACTTTTCCACTAGTGAGAAATGAACACACAACCTGGGTAGTGCACCAGACAAGGTACTGGGAGAAAAGCTACTGGCAGTTCCTAATAGGGAAGGAAGGAGCAGCTAATTTTCCTATGGGGGCAAGTGGGAAGCAGATAAATTGGTGGTTTCTCATCAAATCCTGAGGTTACAGCCTCATGAACCAGAGTTCAGCTGAAGACAAGACACTTCTTCAGGCAGGGTAGGGTATCCACGGGACTGTGCTGCCACTCGGCTTCCACTGATCCTTCCCGGGACAAAGACTAGTGATGAGAGCAGCAGGGAATAACACTCTCCTGTTACCAAAGGGAGGTACCTGGATCGTGATGGTTCCTTTTCCACTGTCCGTCTGCAGATGGATCTCCATCTCTGGCAAGGCCTTTCCTTCTGCCATCAGCCGATGACGCAGTTTCTCCAGTGCATCACTGCCATTGGAGATCAACTCCCGGATAAATACCTGGGGACGAGACACAACCTGACACTGCAGCCTGGCCTCATCCACTGCCTGGGACTCCCAGAGTCCTGGGAACTCATTGCCTACTCACAAACTAATTCCCAGTTCACTAGAAAAAGAACTGTGTTTCCCCATTATCTGCCAGGAGAACAGTTTGTCTCAACTCGATATTAAAGTGCGGAGGGTCTGAGGCTCACAGAGTCACCCGGTCATACTTACAAATTGTTTTGAAAACATGTTTTCAAGGTGTCTTAAGAAAACGTTATTCAAGAAAGCATGCCATGTGAAAAGCACAGGACTTGCTGGGAAACTGAGCAGGCATTCTCTCAGCAATACTGTTTTGGCTGTACCCCTTGCCAGGAGACAGGGCTTTGCCAACAGAAAATCTACCAACAAGTAGCAGGTTCCTTACCTCCTTCTCCGAGTACAAGGAACGGGCAACAATATCCAGCAGTTTCTTCGTTTCAGCCTGAAATTCATGTTTAGAAGCTGTACCTTGAATAAAATCACAAACACACCTTTAAGGCACTTCACCAGGGTCCTCGGAGGAAGGAAGGCAAAATTGCAGTCTTACCACGTGCTTCAGCGTCCTGGGAGTGAAGGTCTGAAGCAGGATGGGATACAGGTAGCTGTGTCCCGACAACAAAGGTGTTGTTTACACACCCCTATGAGGCAGCAAGCTTTGCCAAGCAGATGCTTGGCCTCTGCACCTCAGCCCCTTGCACACAAACCTCAAGGCAGTCAAACCCTGCAGTACTGGCACAGTGGTCACCATGTCTGAGCGGTAGAGCAATCAGTAAACAAGAAGTGAAAGGTGGTTGCCCTTGCTCCTAATGCGTGGCTCCATGCAATCCCCAAATGCTCTCTCAAGTGCCTCCCGTGGTTTATAGCCTGCCTTCCATAATCTTCCTTGACTCAGTTTTCAAGGGAACCATCTGCACATGTCCTGCTCCAAGAGCTTCTACAGTCAGGTAGCATTTCTCATGCCCAAACAATACTCGGAGCCTTCAGCAGAAAAGGGCAGATTCTCAAATGTCTCTGTGGAGCAGGCAAGGGAGTGCATACGTACAGCCACCTACGCAGGTAGGAACCTGTGCCCAGAAAGAGAATTTTCCTCAGAAAGAATAACACAACAGTACATCTCAGCTGAAAGACCATCCTTGGCCTTTTAAAAATAGCATTTCTCCTGCTAGGGGCATTAGAGAATCCTGAAGCAACATGGGGGAAGCCATCTGCCATCACCTCTGCCATGCCTTGCTGGCAAGGACCTACATTCTCCAGTGACAGGGGTGAAGCCGGGGTGTGGACAGCAGCAGGAGCAGCGCATCAACCCCACTGGGGGCTTCGCAGCCTGGCAGTCTCAAAAGCACCTGCCAGAAAACCCACGGGAGCACTGAGTTAAGATGCTATTTCTGTGCTCGAATAGTTCACATTACTTTGCTTCAAAGCACCTCTCTCTGGAGATGTGCAAAGCAATTCATTCTAACTAAAAGGTTGACACAAGGATTCTCATTAGACCTCCATGATCCACAGCAATGACCTGGACAGGCACAGCTTGCTTCTGGGATAAAAAGTCTCTTTTTTAGGCAAATTCTAGTGCCTACAGATTCTCTACATGTACGCATGACCATCAGTTGCCTCGCTAAGCCCACAGATGCAACTTCTTCCTGCAGTCTTGGTGGCCTCGTTTCTCAGTAAAGGCTGTTCTGATTTACACGTTCCAGTTTTGGGGAGGTGATGGTGCAATATAGATTCAAACTGTAGTCTGCTGGCTAGGATGCGATGACCAACACCTGGGCCTCCTCCAGCAGCAGAAACACTACTGCAGAGGGCTCACCGTCATAGTCAGGATACAGCTGCCCCAGACCTTGTTCCAGGTCTGCCTGCACCCCAAGAGTGCTCCCACAAGACACCTATGTCTGTGCCCACCTTTCACGTTCTCTGTGTTGCTGATGATGGTGTGCAGGGGCTCTTCTTCCTTGTTCTCTGCTGTCTGCGTGCTGTACATCTGGACAGCAGAAATGCTGGTGGCAGGAATGCTGTACCGGACGCTCCAGTGATGGAGTATTTGTCTTTGGAGACATGCTGCTCCTTTTGCTAGAAGACACAATATTTCAGTATAAATCACAAGTATCAGCAGCAACAGGGAGCACTCCAAAGGTCCCACTTAAGCAGTCCCGTGGGGAGTTACACTGTCCGAGCAAGACTGAAGCTCCCTCGCAATCAAACACCCACCGTTTCCCTCTGGCATTGCCTTCACTGCATAAGAAGGGCCAAATTGCTACTTTAGATTGTCTCTTCTGAATTAAAATTCTAGCCAGAAGATGACAATGAGTAGCTTTCACAATGAATTAACCGGTGAGGAAGAGGAAGTCTGCAGCTTTCATTGCTGTTACCTGGCCAAGCTGAAGACAACAGGGAACACCTCAACTTCCACATTGCTGCCAGTGAAAATGTAAAACCCCAGCGCAAGCATGGCAGCCTGCACCTCCAGGAGATGCCTCTGCTGCACACGCAGCTTCTCTGGATGCTGTACTAACACTTACCATCAGGCAGGCCTCTAGACACCAAAATCTATGTCTTCCTGCTCACTTTCATCCTGCCGACAGTAACCAGCTCCTTTAGAACAAGCTCACTCCCATATCTAAAAACACCACTAGCCAGCCCTGTTCGACCCGTCAGCCAGCTAAGCAGTTACTTTATGGCAATAGATATTTGGCCCTTGAGTGTCCAAGCAGAGTTAACAGACCACAGGGATTACACGCTCCAACAAAGCCAGCTCTGGTGTAAGCAGCACATGCAGCAACAAAGCCACTAATCAACAAAGTAATCAGCAGGGAAAATGAGAGACAAGTTAGGAAACGGCACGAGCCCCGTTAAGGACTGGTATTCCCTGTTCTCCTCCTTCCATTGCGCCCAGGTGAACCAAACAGTCTTCTCTCTGTCAGGGAAAGAAACAAAGCCAAACCTGGCCACAAAAAGACCATTTACAGCACTACAGAGCTCTGTCCAAAGCCAGTTACTCAGTGTGATTTCTGAATTGTAGCGAGACTGGTTTGTGCCAAAGTAAGAGCCCGGAGGGTGCAGATAGGAACATGCAGCTGCGCTGGGCGCAGGTGGTGACTTAGCCTTCCCCACCTCCACAATGAACATAAATGGACAGGGCTGTTCTGGGAGGCAGAGGAGCGACCACGATGGTCTGGGCAGAGCAGGGAGAATCTGGATACGCAGCAAAAGTGGCTGGAAGCAGTGACAAGCCCAGGCTGTTCTTACAGCTCCCTCAGTGCTTGCAGGCTGCTTCATCAAGCAAGGAAAGGAGGCAAACCCTACACCCCAGGCCTGCAAGAGGCACATTTTCAAGGGGTCCTTTCTTGAGATGAATGTGTACAAAACCACCCAAAGACTGAACTGAGAACCATTAGTATGCTAAGAACCCCAAAGTGCACCTGTGACCTGGAAACAGCTTCTTTGGCCATCCACAGCTCTCCAGTCTGGCTAACATGCTGGGACAGCTCAGTTTCCTCCTGAACTGTCCTCCGCCTTGTCACAGCCCTTGAGTGAACTCGCCATCCCAGCCTTTTCACCAACAGTCCTCGTCATCCTCTAGCTCATCTTGGGAGGTCTCAGGCTCCCTTCACCAGCGCTCTGCAAACCTCCTGCACACCTGAGCAGGTAGTACAGCCAATATGGTCATCGAGAACAGGTCTTGCTGCTCCAGACCATCAGGCTGGGCTCTCACTCACTCCAGAGCAGGTGAACAAAACCCCTGAGCTTTAACAGTGCTTCTGGCTCCTGCACCTCATGCCCAGGAGCTGATCAGGAGGCTGTCAGTCCTCATTCTTCCTCCTCCTCACAGAAAGCTTTGAATCAAGATCCACTTCTCCAGCCAGAAGCTTGAATTACTCCCCAGTCATTCTGCCCTTAAAGAAAAGAGCCCACAAATAGTTCCTAATGCATCTGAACACCTCCTACACACATAACGGTTCACTCTCTGCATCACAAACAGTTCTGCCGCATTATCACAGGACATGTTCTTTATCTTTCATTCGACTGCCTTTGTTCAGCTCATCTGAGAAAGCAATAAGGGAAACAGCCCAGGTGACTGAAGCGGAGAGCAGCAGAGAACTCACCACGTGGCTGTCCAGCTCATCGAGTTTCACACAGACCAGTCAGCCTAGGGTTTACATATTTTAGTTATGTATTTACACAGGGTTTACATACTTTATGCTCATTTTATGCTAGATGGTGCAGTATACTCTGAAAAATCTGCACTTGTATGTATGCACACACACACATTTCCCAACCAGCAGAAATAAAGGAGGGAATTTTGTTCCCTCCCTGGCTCCAGAATCCAAAAGAGAAGCAGATCAGCAGCAGCTCCGTGCTAACCTTAAGGCCACTTCTATCATCAGATCTCCAGGCAGCAAAGCCCCAGAGCCAACAAATAGGTTGGCCCCTCAGCCCATGAACACTAGCTGACTCTAGAAACTACAGCTATTTATAATTTTTTATGTATCTCCCTACCTCTAAAGAACAATAATAAATCACCACCCATCAATTCAGAAGTTATTTTTGGATCTGTGTAATGTTTGGTCTTATCATCCTTAATTAACATCCCATCCTGTGCCAGGTAGAGACAAGCTTCATTAAATGCAAGCTGCAGCATCTTCAGACCATTTGCCTCTTGCAGAGCCCTTGCCTGGCCAGCTGGGGAAAGGCTCCCAGCAATTCCAGATATAAACCCACAATTATTGGCACACAAAAGCTCTCGAGAAAGTATCTGCTGAGTTAACAGGTTAAGTGACACTCAGAATGAGGCTGAGAAACAGATTCCTAAGACCAAGAGACAACTAAGGAGTAGCTCTTGCCCCCATTGAGCACTGCGATGTGCTGGGACAAATCGGGTCTTTTTATATCGAGTTAATTAAATGCTGAGCTTTATCACAGTCCACATACCTTCCTATTTGCATCACTGCCCCACCTGCACCATAAAAGACGGCAGATACCCGCATTACTCTCCAGCTTCCAGTTCTCTCCGAATCCTAAGAGACCCTGTGTGTATGACCACAGAGCGGCCTGGCACACAGGGAAAACGCTGCAGAAAAGAGAAGCACCCTCGGTCTCAGGGCTCGTTTCAATCCAGGCGCCAGGATGCCTCAGTGATGCCCAAACCCAACCAAACCCCCCCAGAATCATAGAATTGTTTAG
>VYXH01005956.1:148-23250 GCA_013397275.1 Burhinus bistriatus
AAGGGCAAGTCCTGCCTGACCAACCTGGTGGCCTTCTATGATGGAGTCACTACATCAGTGGACAAGGGAAGAGCTAGGGATGTCATCTATCTGGACTTCTGTAAGGCCTTTGACAGGGTCCCCTACAACATCCTTCTCTTTAAAATGGAGAGAGATGGATTTGATGGATGGACTGTTCAGTGGATGAGGAATTGGTTGGATGGTCACATCCAAAGGGTAGTGGTACACAGCTCAATGTCCACATGGAGATTGGTGACAAGCAGCGTCCCTCAGGGCTCTGTATTGGGACAGATACTGTTCAATGTCTTCATCAGTGACATAGACAGTGGGATGAAGTGCACCCTCAGCAAGTTTGTGGACGACACCAAGCTGTGTGGTGCGGTTGACACACCTAAGGGACAGGATGCCAGCCAGAGGGAACTGGACAAGCTCGAGAAGTGGGCCCGCGTGAACCCCATGAGGTTCAACAAGGTCAAGTGCAAGGTCCTGCACCTGGGTCAGGACAATGCCCGGTATCCATACCATCTGGAAGGTGAAGAGATTGAGAGTAGCCCTGCTGAGAAGGACTTGGGGGTATTAGTGGATGACAAATTGGACATGAGCCGACAATGTGCACTTGCAGCTCAGAAGGCCAACCGCATCCTGGGCTGCATCAAAAGAAGCGTGGCCAGCAGGTCAAGGGAGGTGATTCTGCCCCTCTACTCTGCTCTGGTGAGACCCCACCTGGAGTACTGTCTCCAGCTCTGGAGTCCCCAGCACAGGAAAGACATGGACCTGCTGGAGTGGGTCCAGAGGAGGGCCACGAAGATGATCAGAGGGCTGGAACATCTCTCCTATGAGGAAAGGCTGAGAGAGTTGGGGTGGTTCAGCTGGGAGAAGAGGCAGCTTCGGGGGAGACCTTATTGCGGCCCTTCAGTACTTAAAGAAAGATGGGGACACTTTTTAGCAGGACCTATTGCAATAGGACAAGGGGTAATGGCTTCAAACTAAAAGAGGGAAGATTTAGACTAGGTATAAGAAAGAAATTTTTTACAATGAGGGTGGTGAAACACAGGCATGGGTTGCCCAGAGAGGTGGTAGATGCGCCATCCCTGGTAACATTCAAGGTCAGGTTGGACGGGGCTCTGAGCAACCTGATCTAGTGGAAGATGTCCCTGGTCTTTGCAGGGGGTTTGGACTAGGTGACCTTTAAAGGTTCGTTCCAACTCAAACTATTCTATGATTCTACAAAAGAGGACACTCGGAGCAACCACTAGTCCTTTCTGTCCTCAGACTGAATTATCAGTTTATCACCAAGATAGATAGCAAATGAATAAGTAAATTATATCCCATCAAAAAAAAAAATTAAAGTGGCATCTTGCTTCTCTGGTTTACCCAAATATTTTTCTTCCTGCTCTGAGATTTCTAAATTCCCTACACTTGTAGGTCAGTTTGCTCACTTCACCCTGTTATGCCTCATCTAAATGGTGCAAGTAAGACAAAATATATTTCATGCTATAGCTTATTGTGGAGGATGCAGCCAGTGGAGTGAAAAATAAAATAAAAATCTGTGTGTGAGCATCCAACTGAAAACAGAAAGACTAGAGAAAGCAAATTCATTGCGTTTTACTTGGCACAGATAACCCTTGTTATGCCAGGAACACATCTATCATTCAGCTCAACAGCTCTGAGTCAGTAATTGAATGCTTAATTAAGCATTAGGCATTCTTGCGTTAAGCAAGAAACTGCTTTACAGTGTCATTGTTCAGAAGACATGAAACTTGAAGCCATACTTTTCTGTGCCTAAAGTAAGAGTGTTTAATTACACTTAACAGCCAATGCTCATTTACTATTGCATCTTGGGATGCCCTTTCTTTTTTGGTTAATAACCTGTGATCTGCCTCAAAGACAAGCTTTCCAATGTGCAGCTTAAAGTTAAAAACACTAAAACAAACCTCAACCCCAGCTGCAGCTAACAACCAGCGAATTGACTCCATCTTGCCTCTTCCATCAAAGTAGTAAAGTTTTGGTTTTTCAGCCATGACTTCAAACTTGCGGTTACCTAAAATAGTTACAAAAGATATAAAGTTAATAATGATATCAAAATCTGATGTCAGCTGGAATAATGGTTCACAGGTCACTCACATGACAAAAATTCAAGTTAATTAATGACAAAACATTTCAGTAAAGTTTCAGTCTGAACTGATTTGTTTTTAATGCTGCACAGTCAAGTCACAGTATTTCATAGTCTTTTCATTACCGTGAAATTCGGGAAAAGGAAGCATCAAGTTGCTAAGAAGGAGATAACAGAAAAAAATAAAGTCACCACTAAGGAAATCCTTAAAACTTTTAGAAAATGTAAGTTTTAGCACTAGAGTTACTAAAACACCACTGAAAGCCAAGTTTTGATTAAAGGGGAGAAGTGGCAGTAGACAGGTTTTTCAAATATGTCAGTCCTTTTATCAAAGACTGCCAAAAGTATCTAAACATTCGTTCTATGCATACTTAGGTGAAGTATGGGAAAATATTTTCAAAGCCTCTCACTTTTCTTTCTAGCTGTGGTGATCCAGGTTAAGTATGTGATCCAGAATCAGTAGAAAATTTGAAAGAATGACCCGTTTCTTCTGTAATAATCCAGATTAAAATGCAAAAATTCAGGTTGTTGCACTACTTAGCCTTCTACTGGTCGTGTTTCTTTCTATTAATAAACCCCATCGCTAAACAAAACTTTATAGGCATTTTAGTTGATCAAATACACCATGCTTTGCAAGTAGCATTTAGTTCTTGAATGGCTTCATAAACGAGGCCATTAATTGTTGTTTTTTTAATAGATTAGTGTTTAGGTCTCAGCAGGAATTGGATTCCACTGTAAAGCCATAAAACAAGGGAGCATCAAATTTCATCATACTGGCATTGCATACGCAGAACTCCATAATAGCAACTCCTTGCTGTTTTCCCTCCGTAGGGAGATTTCTTGTCACACCAATCCACAGCTCAAGTAATCCTGGAAAAGAGCCTGTTGGCATGCAAACAATAACCTCCAGTTCCCAGTGTTGCAAAAGCTCTTTCATAAGCAGAGGGAAAAAGAGACCTTTGAAAGACCTTGAGCACACACGAGGCAAGCGATCTGCATGTTAGCCAACAGGCACGAAAATAGAACACAAAATACAAGACTGCATCTGAGCATGGGAATTCAAATGAGACAGGCTGTTCGGCCCTTCACGCCTGCCTAGGGGCCTCTATTTCTTCCTAGGTAAGTCACTGGGAACTAAAACATTGCTGAGTACTATCTATACTGCTAATAAATATAACAGTGCATGAGAAACAGGAAAAAAAACACTAAAGGAAAGTATCAGTGTGAACTACATGAAAGAACAGAATGAAACAGGAGTTGCTTGTAATACAGCTTAATTCACAGAAGAAGAAAAAAAGTCAAAGGTGATTTTTAACTTGAAATTTAAAAAATTAAAGAAATAGAAGAGTCACTTTTCTTCAGTGTACCTTCCTAAGACATGTTCCTAGCAGGCCAACTCACCTGTCACAGGAGATAAGCAAGTCACTGTTGCCAAGCATACATCAATGCAGCAAAGGCAAAAGAAGGTAAAGGCATGGTGGATCTTGTCTTGTAAATACAGGGGGATCAACAAGTTTTGAAGCAAGCTCTAGTGTTCTGGTTCCTAAGACTGAGCCTGCCATGCAATATTGGAAGAGAAAGTCCAACTTGTGAACTGAAATCTGATGGAGGGAGAGTGCCCTGGGGATGGGCAAAGAGCTGCTCCCTTCCCTGCTCTTCTCACCAGAAGTAAAGGAGGGAAAATGGCAACTTGCAGCCAGGAGCTGCAATCGCAGGTAGTTGGCCATTCCTCTCAGCCTGATATCGCAACAGCAAAAGGAACTTTGGGAAAAACGGATCTGAATTTACTCCCTTGCTGTGATTATGAAGGCCACCTGGGCTAGCAGGGGGAAAGAGGGAGCACAAATATCTGTGCAGGAAGTCACTGCTCTCATGCTAGCCACACGGACCAGAGCAACATTGGTGAAGAGGGCCAGGAGACCAGCTGCGCCCGGCATGACCTGCAGATCCAAGACTCCAGGACCCAGTGTTCACTGCTTGCGTTCAGCTGCCCTCAGCCCAACAGCGACCGCTCTTTTCGGCCCTCCATCATCACGTATCACCAACCTGGGGGGAAAGTCCCCTATGCAGCCTATGGCAGGTAGCAGCCTCCCGGGCCATCAGCTCCAACCCCTTCCATTTGTGACAAGTTATTTGTAGACACGAGATGAAGAGCGGTTCATGTTATCAAATGGGGAGCCATCACGCGCCCTGAGGGGAGGGCGTGGAGGCAAAGAGCGGAACACGGCAAGCTCTCTCTTAAGAGATGAGAAGTGCTGGAGTACTCGCTTTTGTGCAAACACTGGGTAAGTCCAGGGCGAGCAGCCCGGGACCAGGGAGGTGATCTCCTCAGACACCCGAATGGCAAACTGAACCCAGCACAGCACCTACCCCCTCCGCCCCAAAGCCAAGCGAGCCAGGGGACACCAGGGTGGCGATGGGAGAAGAGAAATCACAGACACCCACATGAGTCACACAGAGAACGCGAATAATAATAAGTAAAGAAACAAACACGGCTTTTAACTAGCGAGGCAGCAGTGCCTCCCCCGGCAGACCCCCGCACGCCACCACCAGCCCGCGGCGGGCTGGCACCCCGTGAGGAAAGCAGCCGAGCCGAGCCGAGCCGAGCCGAGCCGAGCCGAGCCGAGCCGAGCCGAGCCGAGCCGAGCCGAGCCGAGCCGAGCCGGCGCACACCCACCTGCCGCGCCAGCAGTCAGTCGCCACCGCCCCGCCCCCAGCCTCGGAGCTAGGAGTCGGTGACGAGCGGGACATCCACCAATAGAAAGTCGCTGTTCTGCATATTTCGCAAAGGCTTCTGGGAGGAAAATATATCCACAAAAAGCGGTTAAAGTTTTTGACTGTCTTATCTCGAAACGTTTTGTCATTACAGATGGATGATTGCACGTTGGCTGTCACTGAATTTTCAGTCTTGGTGGTATCGCCATGTCCTAAAGATAATTTGGATTTTTGAGCCTTATATACCGCTGCGGCCGGCGCTGTCATTTGGATGTGAGGGCGATCTGGCTGCGACATCTGTCACCCCATTGATCGCCAGGGTTGATTCGGCTGATCTGGCTGGCTAGGCGGGTGTCCCCTTCCTCCCTCACCGCTCCATGTGCGTCCCTCCCGAAGCTGCGCGCTCGGTCGAAGAGGACGACCTTCCCCGATAGAGACGTACCGTTCATCGGTCAAGGGTATACGGTAGCTGCGCTCCCCTGCTAGAACCTCCAAACAAGCTCAAGGTCCATTTGTAGGAGAACGTAGGGTAGTCAAGCTTCCAAGACTGCAGACACATCCAAGTGAGGCNGAAGGGGTAAGGGACCTAGAGTGATCATCTGCCTGTCCTTTTTCTGAGGTGCTACACATCTGTTTTATTTCAGTGCTGCAGTTAGTTTCAGAGCAGTTGACATCCAAGGACTAAACTATAGCTTTACAGGAAGCTCACCATATATTGCAGAAATTACGTACTGACACTCAATCATGTGGCCAATGAACTTGCAGAAAGAGCACAGCTGCCAGGAGGCAGTACCCCTCCAAGAAGGCACCTGTCATGGTTTGGGCCAGACTGGCCACTGAAACCAAGGACAGATGCTCTCTTTTACTNTTACAGATGGATGATTGCACGTTGGCTGTCACTGAATTTTCAGTCTTGGTGGTATCGCCATGTCCTAAAGATAATTTGGATTTTTGAGCCTTATATACCGCTGCGGCCGGCGCTGTCATTTGGATGTGAGGGCGATCTGGCTGCGACATCTGTCACCCCATTGATCGCCAGGGTTGATTCGGCTGATCTGGCTGGCTAGGCGGGTGTCCCCTTCCTCCCTCACCGCTCCATGTGCGTCCCTCCCGAAGCTGCGCGCTCGGTCGAAGAGGACGACCTTCCCCGATAGAGACGTACCGTTCATCGGTCAAGGGTATACGGTAGCTGCGCTCCCCTGCTAGAACCTCCAAACAAGCTCAAGGTCCATTTGTAGGAGAACGTAGGGTAGTCAAGCTTCCAAGACTGCAGACACATCCAAGTGAGGCACTGCATGGGGCAGTCTGCCATTGTTTTGTGCCTTTCCAAACCCCCAGAAACGTCTAGTTATTCACACTGAGGGGCTGGATGTGTGCATGCAATGGCAAGTTCTAGTTAATTTTTATTAGCATCCCTGGAGGCCATGTTCAGTTTATCACTTCTCCCACTTCCATCCCCCAGTCACCTATGAATCCTTGAGCTCCTCACCTTACACACACCCCAGATACAATCCAGCAGCTTTGCACTTGTATTTTTCACCTAGTTCATCACCTGTACGATTCATTTTAAGCTCACTTGAACAGCTAGCAAAAGGCCTGGGTTTCTAAGTTATCAACTGTGCAGCTTCTACTGCCTTGAAAGCAGGGGGAGGTGGCTGAGGAGAGGTGACACAAGACATTGAGACCAANGAAGGAGAGAAGGATGAGAGAGGAGAGACAAGTCTTAAACTACTTTAATGAAAATATTAATAAAATAATAAAAAGAAAATAATGAAATATATACATTATATACAAAACCGGATCAGGCTCCCAGGATGACAACCACATCACCAGCGGGCACTGGGGAAGTCCCAGACTGGACTCAGTGACAGACGGGAACTGGATTTCTGATCTGGATTCAGGAAGGCATACATTGGGATCAAAGGCAGACAAACAGAGAGAGTCCTCCTCGGACGCTGGCCATTGAAGAAAGAGAGCTGCCCCTTTGATCCCTCAGCTTTTATGCTGAGCATGAGGCAGATGGGATGGAATACCCTGTTGGTCAGTTTTGGGTCACCTGTCCTGTCCGCTCCTCCCCGCAGGTGTGACCCCTCTACGCTTTTCCGCTTCCGACCCTCCAACGGGGCAAATAACAAAGTTGACTGACCTTGGCTGTTATAGCAGCAAGTATAAGCAAGAGCCTCTCTGCACACCGTTCCTTGGCATAAATCAGAAACATCTTATCTCTCTGGGAGCGGAGACTGTCAGAAAAAATACGCTGTTAATTTCAGAGAGTTCAGTTAGACAGTAGTGGTTTAGCTGAAAAGTAAAATTATGGTATAGAAAATTGGTTCTGTTTTACCTCAAACCAGGACAGCGCCAAACATACGGGTTATTTTAAAAAAACACTCCACAACTAAACAAACAAACGCCAAACTAAAGTGCTTTTATTAAAAACTGAACAAAAGAACAAGACTCCAGTCAGTCAATATTTCTTCAAGAGTAACTTTATTCTGGGCAGGAGACTTGACACAGAAGGAATGAAACAAACATTTATAACGTTTTTGAACAAAAACACTGAATAAACAAGAACCGTTATCTCTTTAAGATCTTGCTCACTCTGACAACTCCACTCTCTCCTTCCACGTAAGTTCAAAAATGTTCTTTCAATATATATAGTTTTCCTCCTCACTTTATGGAACATCCTATTCCCGTCAACAGCCTTATTAGATACAGAAATACCATGGAAGTGGGTTTTCTCGGTTGGTTTTTTCTTTTTGGCTAACATCATGGCACTTACACAAGACTTTTATGAAAATCTGGATTACAGAGGTGAATGAGTCCACTGTCAGGCTCCTTTATTTCCAAGGGTCATTATTACATGTTATACCTAAAAGCCTGAGAAAATGTAAACAGCAGGATTCTAAAAACATTTTGCATAAAGACGCTGCTAAATATTAAAACACAAAGTAGTAAGTTACATATGATAAATTCTGAGATATGCTGCTTGTCCAGATTTCAGTTTAATAAAGACCTACATCTTTTCTGTATCTGTATTGCACACTGAGACGGCACAGTAAAATACATAGCTCAGTCAACACAGTCCTTACTCCAAGAGTTTTTCCAACTTCAGTAGGAATCTGATTGAGTAAAGGCTACAAGACTGCTGCCATTACACTTCTTAGCAAATTTTCTGCCCCACTAAGTTAAACTAGCAGAAGTGATTCTGAATATCAAGATTATTAGCTTTTTTCCAAAATAAAGGCTTTAATTTGGGAAAGGAGGAGATATGCCAAAAAAAGATACTACTTCTTTTTCTAATCTTTTTGCTGGACTGACCAAAAGCTGAATGCTACAGTCAAGAAAATGACTGCTGGGCTGATAAAGGCTCGGAGATTACAGGCCAGGTTCAGATTCATCTTGTATTACTTTAAACACATGGAGCAGTCCCCATCCTTAGTGGAGAGACCCAGGTGTCTCCAGAGGGCTACTAAGTTGTCAGTGAACCGAATTTCTCTTGAGATGATTCTCACTCACCACTGCTTTAAACAGTCAGCTCACAACAAACGAGCTCACTCTCAGGTGCCTGCAGTTAGGTAGGATAATTCCAAGCCTCAGCAGCCCGTTCTTGTGACTTGTTCATCTCCTGCTTCCACTAGTAGGAATTAAAGGTATGGAACAGACAAAGTTAAATTGCCTACTTAGGTCTAAGGATACTTAGGATAGGTTTAGGAGACCAATTATTGTAATTGAGACCAATTATTCAGTGATAAAATAAATTAAATGGTATCTAGATATAAATACAGATATTTATTTCCACCAGGAGAAACAGTAACTATCTTTCCAGTTCTAAGACAAATATACACATTTCCCTTTCCACTTACCCAAAGACACCATCAGTGTGTGCTTTGGAAACCGAATGGCTGCTTTATTTTACTGCTATATGTTGGCATCACTGCTTTGGAAGCGGTTAGATATGGTTTGGAGTTAGTACTTGCTATGAACAAATAACGGAGTGGCTGGACACAGACACGTCCTTGGCATGTGTAAGTCTTGTATGCATAGGGTTTTTTAATGCATAGACCCTTCTGCTCCCTTTTGTCTTGTACTGTCTCACTATGGACTGGGTCCATAAACGCAGTGACCAGTGCTCCTCACAGTTCCCCCCGTAGCGCTGAGCCAGCAGCCTACTCTAGGGTACCGTTTCCCCGAAGTCTCACACCTTCTCCATGGGAAGTACTGAAAAGCCCAGTGTGTGTCATCTGCAGTCTGCAGTCCGCAGCAGCTGCCCCTTGCGGGTGCCAGCAGATCCCACAGAGAGGATCTCACTGACACACTAGTCATTCAGCTCCTTCAAAACGGCCGGATGCTGATAACCATACCTGCTCTGATCCCTTTGGACTGGATTTAAGTCTCATAAATACACGATTTGCCTGATCTGTTCATAGAATGAGCTCAGATGAGGTTTCCCAAAAGGTGAGTGTTTCTGTACACTGCTGCAGGAACATGCATTTTCACAGCACGCATCAACTTTGGTAATGCTGTTCCAAAATGCAGCTATAAAAGACACTCTCCCACAGCACTGCACTGTTTCATCTTCCTTTTAAGGAAGGAGGTGCAGGAACACCCAAATGCTGACTGTGATCCAAATGAATCTTTTGCTGATGGCTGGACTCTGGCACTCCTTTCCAGTGCAGGATTAAACCAGACTAAGGGGCTATTTTCTTTTCTCTACTACCTGATAATTCATTTTCTCTTGTAAACTGAGTTAAACCACTCTTCAAAGAGCTGCATCACTTTCTGTGAAATCAAT
Source organism: Burhinus bistriatus (assembly GCA_013397275.1). Taxonomy (NCBI): domain Eukaryota; kingdom Metazoa; phylum Chordata; class Aves; order Charadriiformes; family Burhinidae; genus Burhinus; species Burhinus bistriatus. The sequence continues at coordinate 9,769 of VYXH01005956.1, forward strand.
CACAACTTTAGAATGTTTTTTAGCAGGACCAGGTAAGGGCCCATGTTTCCCAGTAGAGCCTGGGGGCCTAATTTACAGAAGCTGACATATTCTTCACGATGTAAGTGAAGATGTATTGAAGTGAAGAAGAATTAAGTTTAAACTGGCTCATTTCCTCTGGATTTTTTTTTTCCCCAAAAGTGATTTAAAACAGTTGTGAAAAGTCAGCTGCATAGATACTGTTTCCTTAAACTCTGCTGCTGCCGTACCACTAATATTTTGTTACTCTGAAACCAGCTTTATAATTGTTAATACTGTCTTAAACATGTCTTCAGATCTTATAGTCCCAACAACAACAAAACAAGAATCAGTGGAATCTGATTTTTCTCCTTAGAAATCATTAGAAAATTTAAATTAATTTAACAGAGGTAGGTCCACATTCTATTTCATAGACAACAATGCCAAGAAGCAACTTTGAAGCAGGACAAAAGAGCACTGTGTCAGAAAACAGATCTACAGAAGTGTATTCACCCTACAGCAGACAAGAAGATTCCTAAAATTTGGTAAAAGCAAAAGAATGGAGCTTGAAAACTGGACAGCAGTCCAACAAAAACCTGGTAAAGGCAAAAATAAATTTAAAAAAAAAAGCGCCTCCCACTGACTTTCAGCAGCCTCTCAGTGACAGTGAAGGACAGTTTAGACTGTTAGTCAGTCCTTTGATGACAGTACAAAGCAAACGAGTATAGGACAACAGAAGCGTGGCATCAAGACATGGCATCACTGAAATTATACAGCCTCATTTAGCACATAAACTTCAGAAAATGTCTAATGAATGCCCCTTTCTCTGAACTTCTCTTCCACTGCAATATTGCACCACTTTGCTTTTCTTATCCACTTTTATAAAAAAGTTGAATCTAATAAAGGAAAAGTTAAATTTTAAAAAAGTTTGTTATAAAAATTTGTCGTATAAAAATGCCAAACCCCCTATGCCGTATATACAAAATGTATCAGATTTATGAAAATAATTGGACCCAATTATATAACAAAACAATTTTATACAAAAAAGGTACAAGATTGCATTCAATTAATACAAACAAAAGTAAAAAAACCCCAAACTTCAAAACGTCTTGCTCATAGAAGATCTGTTTCTTTTAAATTTACAGGTATACAAAACTATCAAATTCTCTTGTGGTAGCCACCATGTCATGGAAAACATGCACTGGTTCAAAGAGTATTTCCACACATCATCGGTGAGCACCATACTTTGCAGACCAGTCAACGCGGCCATGGATTGGCTGTGCTGGTGGTGGGAGAGGCATTAACCTTGGTGTGCTTTTTGTAGGTGAATTGAACAATGGCCGTCCAAGATGGGGTCTTACGGACTTCAGAGAAGCATAATCTAAGGGACAAAAGAAGATGTCATGAGACAAAAGTTCAGTGAGCAGCTGTCCACATTGAACAGCAACTGGATGCAGGTCCAGATCCTTACTTCTTCAGGAAAAAAGTCTCCTTTTTAAATAGAATTTGCTGATGTGAAACAATAGTGAATCCGATCCCTAAAACCTTATCAGACAAGGAGTATTTATATCATTGATTTGACAAGTGTGAATTCTGTGCCAGATCTCACATCAACCTCTAGGTCCCACTGATATATGCTGTGGATAAAACCACATATTTCATAAACAAAGTAAAAATAAACCAAGCCCTTTCGTAAGAAGTTCTGCAAGGCTACGAACTGTAGTTCCAGTCACATATTTATAAATAAAGTAAAGCAAAGATATGTAGTTCAGTGCTGCATATATACAGCATTACCAGAATAATGAGCAAGGGACCAAGACAACTTTGGTACTGTACTTACTAGAAGATGGGTCCACAGCTGGTGCCAACTGAACCCTCTGCCCAGCAGAGCCTACTTCCTTCTTCAGAAATGAAGGGATATAACCACTAGTTAGACCGCTTGATCCTACGGGCCCTGAAAGAAATGGCAAGGAACACTTGAGCTCAACACAATGGATCTCCCATACTATCAACAGATGATAAAGGCGTGCGTTGATGGATCATATTCAAGATCAAGCCTGACCACGGACTGATGAAAGCAAGAACTTCATTGAAGACAGGAGAAATCCACAGATGCTGTATATGCCTGCATTTGGGAGACTGTCAGCATCAGACTGCATTAAAGATGAATGGAAAACAGGTACAAATTGCACTCCTACAAGGGCAATTTCTGCTTCTCCTTGACATTTCAGCTTTTTCGCCGTTTCTCAAAGCTTTCAAAAAATAGCATTTCAGTTGCAATTATCTTGTTTGACTTTCAGCAACTGGGTCCTCTGAGTATATTCTTGATTTCTATGCAGTGAGTCTGGGGCTTTGGTGCTACACAAAGCTCTTACTGAAGCCAGTAACGGTGCAACTTAATAAACTGGGACATATGCACGTTCCATTTGGAAAGTCAGCTACAAAACTTGTTCCTAAGATGAGCAGGAACAGATCTGAGTGACTTGTAGGATAAGCCGTAAAACTGGATCAAAAATAGATATAAATAAACCGGTGTTGAGTCATAATGCAGATGGACACTAAACAAGTTAGCATGCACAGATCAGATCCATGGCACATATGCCTATAATGTGCTAGAGCAGTGGCAAAGCATATTGTGGGAAATTATGGTAATAAGTAAAAAAGGGAAAAATCTAATGATATCCTATGCAGCTACAAAAGAAGCAAAAACTTGTAGAAGAGCCAGGAAGGAGACATGTGCTAGGTTCTCATGTAGTTTAGCCATTTACAACATCCTCCCATCTTGAATCTTTAAAGAACAATTTTCTGATTAAATTAGATCCAAAATCTTGAGGTTTTTGTTTTGTTTTGTTTTTTTTTAAACAAGTGTTTCTAAAGGCCCAAAATGTTTCTTTGGGCCAAGATTCAACAGAAATTTTCTCAAACACTTTCATAACAACATATGCAAAACAAGTACTGTGCTGCAGAACTGTAACATCACATGAAAACCTGAAGCCAAGACAGATTCAGAGGGAATACACAGATACAATCTAGAAACACCAACATGTTTAAGTACAGTTGGTAAAATCTAATGTAAAAATCTACAAATTAATTACTTCAAATCAAAAAATAGGGATTAAATACCTGAAATACCAAATGCCCCAAAAACCTGAAGAAGAAAAATTGAAGAGTTTTGCTTTTTGTCTGAAATTTTCAAAGCTATACTTATTCCACTATTTCAAACAGCATCAATTAAAAGACATGATGATAAATGATAGATTTTATTTTCTTTATTCACATAACAAAAGTGGTGTGTATGGCTAATTCAATTTAGATGAGCTTCCTCCTCTATGACCATTTATGCACCAGCTGGGCTAAAACAATTTGGAAACCTGAAAAAATTACTTACAAAAACTGACGAGGGAAATTGAAGGCTAGAAGAAGCATTTCAGGTTGAATAGACCTAAGCTGTCCAACCTTCTATGCATGTGGTCCTTCAAATCAGACTTTTGGGGATTCATTAGAAGAAATTACTATGTTTCAGTTTAAGGTAGTCTCCAAATCCAAGGACAGTGCTCATAACTCATGTCAAGAAAAAGAACAGACACAAGTAGCAAATATCTTCAGAGCTGACAACGTATTAGAAATGGGTGACCACAAAATACAGCTGTCTGGAACTGCAGAGACATCACCTGTTTTGTCAGAATGTTAAGCACAGTTCCTTACCTGAATTCATCCTGTTAATACTTCCTCCCAAACCAGAAGCTTTCCCAGGCAAACCAGAACTGGGCCAGGGATTAGACGGAACAGACTCTTTGTTTGAAGTGGAGACTATGCTATTCCTTGTGCTTATTCCTATTGCAAAAATGCAAAAATTACCACACTGAAATTTGTTACACAGGCTTGCATTCATTCCATCTGATGCACAAGCTTAGAACAGTTGTCCAGTTCAGTGAACTTAACCAAAACCTTTTCACTCTAACATGCCTCTTTGCTACCTCCCATCCCCTCATACGGGAATGCTATGACTAGCCATAGGCCCTATTCCTGCAAAGGTAACAGTGTAAGTAGTTCCACTAGCATCAATGGCTGCTTATGTCAAGGGACAGGATCCTTACATCAAGGCCACAAATACTCTCAAGTCACAGAAGGCAAACCTTGCTACATAAATGAAATTTGTGCTTCGTATCAAACATAGCATTTTAGCCTAACAGTGACAAGACAACCTGAGAGTAAATAATGGCAGATTACATTTCTCATAGTACTGTACTCTTCTTTGGTGTATCTATTGAAACCACAGATTGTGCACAGAGTTTCCAGCACAGTTCATATGTCACATATATTTGTACTTAATATATATCCCATATTTAAGCAGGGTATCTAACATGCAAGGATGCGCTCATAATTTATGGTAAAGCAAAAGCAGGCTTGGGATCAATGTGTTTTACAACCTCCTCTAGTAACGCAACTTTTAGCTACAAAAACTCTACTTAAGTGATCCAGTTTCAAAGTCATTGAAATGAACTGTTTCAGGAAAAAAGACGGAGTTTACCATCACAATACCTCCTAGTTTACTTAATTGATTTTGAAGTACTAATACTACAAGTTAGTGAACAGCTAACACTGACTTTATTAACAGAAATCATGAAAGAGGATACATGTATATTCAGCTTATTTTAAATACAGACAGCCATGCTGTACACCTCCTGCACTTCATTCTGCCTCAGTGCTGGTTTCAGTATAGCAGAGGTTAACGTGAAGACAGGCATGCAATTCCTCTGCAGAGACATGGATTTGCATTCTATTTAACTCCAAGCTACAGCAAAGCATATTCCCACTATTAGCTTCTGTTGTTCATGGTATTATGTACTCATGAGGTAAACTTAAGGCACTTTCTTTTCCAGTCTTGAAGACCAGTCTTATCCTTCTTAGGGAAACAGGGAATGGCTTGGCACATTAACAGACATTTTCTAACACACTTCAAAGTATAAGAGTATCCAGCAGGAGGAAGAAGTACCAACAATCCTGTCCTCTTCTTGTAAGCGGGATTTATCTAGTTGCTGGACTGCTAGAACATAGTTTGTATCATGACCATCTACATTAGCAAAGCTTTTGCTCTCCTCATTTTCTTTCAGCAGTAGCCCCCCTCCACAAACTCAAAGGATAAAGCCTCATGTACCAACAACTACTTCATACTCCTGCTGGAATTACAGGAAGAAAAAGAAATAAGTATTTTTTACTAACCAGGTAGATACCTAGAATGTCTCAAGTAGTGTTGCTTTGCTGCAGAAACTCGCAATGTGGGAGTGTCCTGCTGTGGAAAGGTCGCATGGGAAGGTGCACTGCTGCCAGAGCCTACAGTATCTGAAGGCTTCAGGTCCAAAATGCTTTCAAATCTATAACCCAAAAATTGTTACTCTTAGTTCAATTATTATAGCATTTGTTTATGCACAGTTGGCCTTCTCATCTCCATCCCACCTCCAAGAATCATTTCCTCATACTGTGTTTGCTACAGCATAAACACACAGACAACAGGGAATATTTTCAGCCTGAAGCCATACAAGTGCCCCTGAAAATCAGATCTGTGCTTCTAGTTCCCTTGTATATTGCTCTTAAAGTTTTTATAAATTACTCACTAAGTTTTTCCCTGCTGTGTATGATCCATGGAAACTGCGGCTTAGAGTCACCCAAAACACTTTATATGTGTGGAATATGTAAAAATGGTTCACATGTGAAAGAGAAAATATATATTCAAAGATTAACTTGGGAAGGTTTAAGCTAAGCATCATTTTCAGTGGGGAAAAATGAACAAGGAATTGTATAGAAGCGTGCACTGTCCATCAAAAAAGGTGTTGCAATTCAAAGGTCAGCAATCAACAAGCAGCCAAGGCAAAGCAGGAGAGGAACAAGCTGCGTGCCCTTTACCTGCCTGGATATGTTTCTAGATCCATAGAAAGCGCAAAGAGCAACATGATGAAAAAAAGAGGCAAAGCCTAATCAAATAAGACCAAATAGCACATGAACATAAAAGAAACCAACTTACCTACAAAGAGTTTCATCGCTCTGCCTCTTCTTGTTTTTCAAGTCCATCTTCGTGACGGAAGAGCTGAAATCAAGGTCTTCCAAGTCATCCCAGTCTTCTGAACTCTTCGCTGTTCTAGCAAGATGTCCCCATCTTCGCCTAGTTTTTGGTTTAAGGTCACCATTTACATTCTCAGTCCCAGCCGATGTTTTCTGTTATAAAGATTGAAAAGAAACAAACCCATGCACTTATACCACAAACCAGGTGACGGGAACAAAGAGCACTTTTTTTTTCCTGTCTCAAAGACTAATAGCAGTAGTAGAGTTGTAATAACAGAATCCTAATCTTTCATTAAACATGCTAAGAACACAATCTGTAGCCTGTAGACATTATTACATATCTTCTGCATTTCATCATACTAAAGTATCTCGCACTGACAGAAGAGTAAGTTTCTTAGGTCTCAATTCCAATTCTATTTATATTTCACTATACACGTCCCAAACAACTAGCTCACACTCAATTTTTATTTCTTGACCCATCTTAAGAGACATTCATGTTTCCACAAGCCTGTGCCTAGATATTTATAAAATATATTTTTCTTGCGGGACAGCATAGGTACAAATTTGTGTCTCTTCAGCCATTTAAGCTCATCAGTACATTTCAACTGTGTGTGACTCTGTACATGGCCAGTACAGGCCTGACTTAAGACTAATCTCTTAGCAGCAGCATTCACACTGCTCTCGTCATCTATCTTATGAATCGAGTGTCCATGTATAATCAACAGAAATGGTAGGTTCTTATGCTGAAAGAAGAATCTGTTGTTTTCCATGACCAGTGTAGAAGCCCAAAGGGACTATTATTCTCAGTCGCTTAAATTGGATGCCTTAAATGGATGAAGGCAATAGCCCTCTTCCACCTCATTTCAATACTATTTAGCTTAACACTTTTCTCTCCAGCATCAGTCCCATTGATATTCTGAGCACTGTACATCCTTTTTACTCATATGAAATCACAGTGTCATCCTTTAAGTGGTGCTTTACAACAAAGGGAAGCATAAAATGGCTTTGAAATGAGAAATCAACTTGCTTATTTTATAGCAATTTGATTTAGATTTCAACAAAGTAACTTGAGTTTCTATCAGAAAGTTATAACTATTCTTTATTCCCATTTCCTGTCCTTTTAGTAAAGTGTAAGAACCTTATGAAAGAGAATAAGAAAAGGAAACACAATTAAGGAAAAATCAGACAGTACCAGGAGATGTATCTTATGCTAGATGAACCTTTACCTGCTGAGAAACCTTATTGTGAATTGCAGGCAGAAGAACCTGGTTAGACTTGTCCTCCTGGAAGTAGTTACTGTGCTCAGCCCCAGAGTTGTCGGTCTTATATGGGTACACCAAGTGCTGAGAAAACTGGCTTTGCTGAAAAGGCCTTGACGAAATGCGGGCGTGAGGTTTCGGAGGGGGTTGTGCTGGAGGGACAGGTTTAATATGCAGAGAAGATTTACTATGCAGTTCCTTTTGTTTCCCCAGTTCCTGAACACCCAGGGCATGGCCAACCTGGAAGTATGGATATCGAAGTGCCTAAAACATAATGAAGATGTTAGGATCCAACTTAGGAAACCAAAGTTTTAAACTTACTCTAGCCCTATGTGACAATGCAAATTTAATTTCCTTTTTTCTGGGGCGAGAAACAGCAGAAGACCCATCTCTCAACACTACGTTATAGTAAGCATAATCCACTTCAGAGTAATGCTGCAATAGCAGAAAAGTTTCAACAGATACCAACTTACTAAATCCTCTGTGGACTTGCACAAAAGGAAAAGGTTCTGCAGAAGTAAGATACTTAACCAGGTATATGCAAACACACACACACCTGTCATCACAGATTCAGCTATCGAGACCTGAACGACCCCAGAGACATCCCATCTCCTCCATTCTCCAGTTCCAAGACCAAATCACGTGAAAGAAAATACAACCCTTATGAAAATTAGCCTCTCTCTTTTTTGGAAGACATGTTGGTAAAGATATCTTTATCCTGCCTTCCAAGTAATTAAGGAGTTGTCAGGAAAGGCAATTCACCTCTGCCCATCCTGCTGTTTCAGGTATACTCATCTTCCCTTCCCAAAGACATCTCACTGCAAACAGCTTCTAAAAACTCACATTCCTCACCATAATTGTACCTTACTGTAGAACACTTGTTAATGGCTCTTAATACCAAGTTACACTCAGTATTTTTTGCTTTTCATTACATTTGAGAGTTCTTAATCTATATTATTTTTAACTGCTTTAATTAGCTTTAAAGCTTTTTATTACATTTTGTACTGAAGGTCTGATATAATCACAAAGGTTTGGCTATGGTCCTGTTGAAGTCAAGTCAGATTTGAACCCAGAAGCACGTTTATTTTTCAAAAGGTGCTCTGCTCATTTCATTAGTTGAGTACTATCACTACAGTACTGGTATCTGAAACCAGGGGCTACCATCAACAACATCAACTGGACCATTTCTTGTGCAATACTGATGACTCGAGCTAGGCTTATGTATGGGATGTTGGGACATATCTACAGTGCAGTTGAGCTGAGACTGCCCTGCAGACTGCCTTGCATAAGCTAGCTTTATCCAGGTAACACTGGGCTGGATGAGCAGACAGTGAGGTGCATTGAAGGCTGGCTGAATGGCCAAGCCCAGAGAGTGGTGGATCAGTGGAACAAGGTATGATTGGAGGCCAGTAGGTATCAGTGTACCCCAGAGGTCTATATTGGGGCAAATGCAGTTCAACATCTCCATTAATGATGCCGGTGGTGCTGAGTGCTCCCTCAGCAAGTTTGCTGATGACACAAACTCCGAGGGCTGTGCTGCCATCCAAAGGGACCTTGACAGGTTAGAGAAATTGGCTGACAGGAATCTCATCGAGTTCAACAAGGGGAAATACCAATTCCTGCACCTGGGGAGGAACAACCCCATGCACCAGTACACGCAGGGCTCAACTACGTGGAAAGCAGCTTTGCAGAAAAGGATGTGGTAGACACCAAGTTGAACATGAGCTACCAATATGCCCTTGCTGCAAATCAGGCTAAGCGGTATCCTGGGCTGCACGAGCAGGAGTGTTGTCAGCAGGATGTGGGCAGCAATCCTTCCCCTCCACGCAGCACTGGTGAGGCCACACCTGGAGTGCTGTGTCCAGTTTTGGGCTCCCCAGCAGAGGAGAGAGATGGACATAATGGATAGAGTCCAGCAGAGGTTCACAAAGATGACTAAGGGGCCAGAGCATCTCACATATGAGGAAAGACTAAGAGCTGGGACTGTTCAGCCTGGAGAAGAGAAGGTTCAGGGCAATCTAATCAAAGTATGTAAATACCTGAAGGGAAGGTGCAAAGAAGATGGAGCGAGGCTCTTTTCAGTGGTGCCCAGTGACAGGACCAGAGGCAATGGGCACAAACTGAAACATAAGAGATCCCCTCTGAACATCAGGAAACACTTTTTTACTGTGAGGGTGACTGAGCACTGACATGTTGCCTCGGGCAGGGGGGTTGGTCCAGATGACCTCCACAAGCCCCTTCCAACCTCAACCATTCCGTGACTCCGTGGTACGTATCAATAGCAATGAAAGAATGGCATCACAGCCTTCAGCCACACATCCTACTTTCACTCTGCAGCTATTCACAGTGACTGGATTATACTTGATCATTGAGCACACAGCTCATGCAGTTGATGTTGCATGCAAAAGACTGACTACTCTCTTTTAATTACTGCCCTTTGTCCTGCAAATTGGTCTTGGCTTCTGCTCTTCTCCCTTCTAAGAACTGCACTCCTGAGCAACTGTTAAATGACTGTCTATAAAAGGTGTCTTGCAGTGAAAGGAAGTGTCGTATGCAGATGTGAGAAAAAGAAAACAAAACCAAACCTGACTAGCTGTTGGCCGCTTTTTGGGGTCCCACTGCAGCATGTCTCTCATGAGCTGCACCGCTTCACTGCTAGCATTAGGTATGAGGGTTTTTAGGTTGTTAGGTACACACTGAGGCCAGCGAAAATTCATGGAGGTTGAAAGTTGGTAGCCTTCAGGCCAGTCATTCTGGAAGAATGAGATTTCCAATCAAAAAGAAAGTTCAGCTGTAAAACATCATAGTGCCTAAGTACACTAGCATATATTCTCCTATCAGTATTAGACTGCGTCCAGCTTGCTCTAGACTGTTTTAAAGATTTTGTTAGACACTTTCATCACAAACCTCTGGTGAGAGGTAAGTCTTGCTTTACATCTGACCAAGTCAAAGGCATAAATGGAATCAGGGCGTACGAGTCTTGTCATGATTCTAATTTCTAGCCTCTTAAGCCATAGGTTTATATGCAATATGCAAGAGAAAATGAAATTTCTGCCTAATGAAATCTCAGTCTAATGACTTTGTTTGCTGTTGAGGGGTCTATTTCTTCTCATCGAAATGTTAGGTTTTATAGCATAATTACATAATGCTTATTTCACAGAAAATAAGTTTTCATTTTGTTTACTATATCTGAGATCAATGCCATACAATAACAGTGAGCATAAAATTGATTACTTTTATGCTTACTGCTATTGTGCCACTCTGTATTGTAGAACACCTCCAGTATTATTGCAGTGTGGAATGTCACTGTAACTACCTTCTTTGGCGTCCCCAAGACTTGGCAAATTTTGAATATAGTATCAATTTCACTGGCGCCTGGGAAGAGAGGCCTCAGTGTGTAAACTTCTGCCATTATACAACCAACAGCCCAAATATCTATTGGAGAACTATAGCTTGTGGATCTCAGAAGGACTTCGGGAGCTCTGTACCTGTAAGAGAGAAAAAAAGAAAAAAAAAAAGAGAAACAAATCCCACCAATCAACACATTTCAAACAGACATACACAACATCATTCAGCTCTTCATTCTTTGCTGTTAAGAGCGAACACCCCTTAAAAAGCTCCTATCCTATATATAGAATGAATCATAGAATGATAGAATAGTTTGGGCTGGAAGGGACCTTAAAGATCATCTAGTTCCAACCCTCCTGGCATGGGCAGGGGACACCTTCCACTAGACCAGATTACTCAAAGACCCATCCAATCTGGCTTTGACCCATGCCTCCAGGGGAGACTGCATGGTTTCACAGGTGAGTTTCCAGATAAAGGCTGACACTGATTAATGAAAGTGCTTTCATTTTATGAAAATAGCAGGTGAAGGAACAGTGTGCTTGCTACCTCGTTTTCCTTCAGAAGCTGTGTATAAAGAAAAAAAGTGAACTATTGCTTTCACATGATCCTAAGGATGTTTGTTGTTGTTGCACATGTCGAGCATGCAGGGGATGCTGCTTACAGAGGTCATTTTTTTGCTTTATTTTTATTTCAGTATGATAAAAATTAAGCTTTTAGAAGTGTATTGCTTTTCTGAATTCTATAATAGGAGAAGAATATCTAGGAGGGCTTCCACCCCTCTACTAAAATGGCCTGTGAGAGATAACTGTAGTCAGGCTCCTATTGTTACACAAATAGAAAACAAGGAGTTTATATAGAAGCATGGTGTTGACTCTTGCATATTATGAAAAGATAAAGCTACCAGTACTAACACAGTCTTCAGGTGGAATCACTATCTTCAGAACAGCTCAACTTCTTTACTCAGTGATAAGACACTCATACACAATGCAAGGGCAGTAATAGGTTTAAAGCCAAGAAGAGTCATTTGATGAATTGATGAACTTATTTGACCTCATGCATCATACAGAAGAAATACTTTCAGTCATTAGTTTCTGTCTCAGGATTGTACTTGGTTTTTGAACTATACATGTCTTTTAGGAAAATATCCAGGTATGCTTACTTTAAGACTGGAAACATCTACATCCACAGGGAAGTTATTCTATTCTAACACTTAACTTTCTTTCATAGAAGTTTTTGAAAATTGCCAAGAATGCAGTTATTTTCATTCATAGCAACTGGAAAGCATTGGGCCAGTATTTAGATAACTAGGTAAAAATTTGGAAGCCCAGCTGAAACCATCAGCCTAAATTTAGTGCTGCTCTTTTAAGTATACTTAGCATGGACTCACGCTCTCATTTGACCATTTTCACTTGCTGTCTGAAAGAAATGCTTATTTTTCCATTTTGGGGTAAATGCACCTGGAATATCTGCTGTAGTGCTTCAGAAATAGGAATAAAGCTATAGTTTAAAAAAAAAAAAAAACTTGGAAGAAAACAATGAAATCTAGAAAACTGTACACATTAATCCTATTACATGAAAATAATTTCCTTAGTAATTTTGTCATTGAAAGCAAATNATTGCTTTTCTGAATTCTATAATAGGAGAAGAATATCTAGGAGGGCTTCCACCCCTCTACTAAAATGGCCTGTGAGAGATAACTGTAGTCAGGCTCCTATTGTTACACAAATAGAAAACAAGGAGTTTATATAGAAGCATGGTGTTGACTCTTGCATATTATGAAAAGATAAAGCTACCAGTACTAACACAGTCTTCAGGTGGAATCACTATCTTCAGAACAGCTCAACTTCTTTACTCAGTGATAAGACACTCATACACAATGCAAGGGCAGTAATAGGTTTAAAGCCAAGAAGAGTCATTTGATGAATTGATGAACTTATTTGACCTCATGCATCATACAGGAGAAATACTTTCAGTCATTAGTTTCTGTCTCAGGATTGTACTTGGTTTTTGAACTATACATGTCTTTTAGGAAAATATCCAGGTATGCTTACTTTAAGACTGGAAACATCTACATCCACAGGGAAGTTATTCTATTCTAACACTTAACTTTCTTTCATAGAAGTTTTTGAAAATTGCCAAGAATGCAGTTATTTTCATTCATAGCAACTGGAAAGCATTGGGCCAGTATTTAGATAACTAGGTAAAAATTTGGAAGCCCAGCTGAAACCATCAGCCTAAATTTAGTGCTGCTCTTTTAAGTATACTTAGCATGGACTCACGCTCTCATTTGACCATTTTCACTTGCTGTCTGAAAGAAATGCTTATTTTTCCATTTTGGGGTAAATGCACCTGGAATATCTGCTGTAGTGCTTCAGAAATAGGAATAAAGCTATAGTTTAAAAAAAAAAAAAAACTTGGAAAAAAACAATGAAATCTAGAAAACTGTACACATTAATCCTATTACATGAAAATAATTTCCTTAGTAATTTTGTCATTGAAAGCAAATCAATTCAGGTATAGCAGTACGNCCCCCCCCCCCTTTTTTTTTTTTTTTTTTTTTTTCTTCCCCCCCTCTTTTTTTTTTTTTTTGTTGCTTCAGGACTAGCTAAAATGAAGGACTGTCATTGCCTACTAATTTATTAAAAATAACTGGGAGAACAAGAGCTTTAGAGATGCAGTCCTCCTTTGTGAAAGTGGTACTTTATTTAAGGTGACAGTCTTCCTCCCAGGTGCTTAGTTTTATTTTTTATTCTTCCTTCCTTCCTATACATTTTTTTCCATAGCCTGACCTGCACGTCTGGTCAGAGAGAGTAGAAAA
>VYXH01005956.1:23441-33697 GCA_013397275.1 Burhinus bistriatus
AATGAAATCTAGAAAACTGTACACATTAATCCTATTACATGAAAATAATTTCCTTAGTAATTTTGTCATTGAAAGCAAATCAATTCAGGTATAGCAGTACGTAGTGCATAATTCTGTACTAGCTGTTAAATTGTCTATAAAATTGCATGATTTTTTAATGTTTTTTTGTATCAATTTGTAGTTATTCTGTTAAATGTGTTAAGTTTGCAGGAATTTCTTCAGTATCCCACTAAACTTGAAGAAATTGTTCAGTGCTGATTTAAATGAATTAGTGCTAGTTTTGACTATTCTATTTTATCGTACATTGCAATAGATTAGAAGCATGAACACAGTAAGCTACTGTGTGTCNTACTTTATTTAAGGTGACAGTCTTCCTCCCAGGTGCTTAGTTTTATTTTTTATTCTTCCTTCCTTCCTATACATTTTTTTCCATAGCCTGACCTGCACGTCTGGTCAGAGAGAGTAGAAAACTGATTTGACTCAAGACCTTGCCCAGACCCACTTCCTGCACTTATGTCTGATTATCGGTTAATTCTCTGTCTTTCCATAAATTTTTGTCTGTGTGTTTGGTAAACAACAAAAGGAATTCTAATGCAGAATTAATATAGAATGTAAGACACTACGTTTTTTCTAGAATGAAGAATTAAAAACTACATAAGCTCTTGTAAGCTCTCTAATGCCTTTCTGACATGCAGCAATCCCAGCACATCCCACCTGTCTTATCAGGTCCCCTCTTTGCTCCTGTGCTGCTGCCGACTCTAAAATGTCTTGCACTAACTGAAGCTTTTTGAATTATGCCAAGCTTGAATAGAAGTTTCATAAAGAAGAGGCATCAGAAGTGGTATTACCTTCAGCACAAAGTTAATACTTTATTGTTTAACGGCTTGATTATGTTTCACACAATGTAGGTGAATAGTAGCACTTACCATCTTGTGGATACATAGTCGGTGTAAGGAGGTCTAGATCGGATTTCTCGGGCTAAGCCAAAGTCCGCTATTTTCACAAGTTCTGGTCCCATGCAAAGGAGGTTTTCGGGTTTCAAGTCTCTGTGAAAGAACCCTAAAATTCAAATGAAATATTGATGTGGATTGCAATGCCACACCCAGCTGTAGCCTTTATTTTCCACCTGGATTGTTTTGCTTTAGTTCTTACTGCTGAAGCTTGAATAGCACAACACAGAGTTCAAAGTCGTATGTGATCAACAGAGCTAGTCAGTATAATGGTTGTTCAGTCAGACAGTGAAGAATAGTATACACAAGCTGACTACCTTCTAACAATTCAGAGCATTCAGTCAGATAGCTCCCTTTCAAGTGACACTTCTTTAACATAAAAGAATTTACACCATTTTAATGTTAGTTTAATTCTAACTGTGTTGGCAACTGTGCAACAGATGTCAAAAAAATTACTTCAAAAGTTCTTTTAAACAGAATACAAATTAAAACATGAGGGAATTTTTTTGCACTTTGAAGCTTCTTTTTAAATCTGAGAACATAATAATCTACAAGTACTCAGTTACTTATCACCCTACGAGGCAGAGGATCTCAATGTACTTTTTTAGTGCTCTGCATTCAGCAAAACTTGGATCACAAATGAGCATTTGGCAAGAGCTCTCTCAATACAAATGAGAGAAGGGGGCTAGAATATTACTCACTACTGTCTCTGAAATTTCCTTCCCTTAGTCTGGAAAACTTGTCCTTACGCTTCTTTCTTGCAGGCATCTGAGACCACTGTTTCCTGTACACAGCTCCCTCTGTAGTACCTTCCTAGAGCTTTATAACCACTTTTTCAGAGACCTTCCAACATGCTTAGTTTTTTCCATGGCCTTGAATATGCTCCCAAAGAGAACAGAATGAACAGGCACAAAGGATGTGTCTACATTGTCTGGTATAACTATATTAACTTTTGATGCTAGATTAATGCATGATAGCACTGAAGATATAGTGCTGCAGATTTTTAACAACCAGCAGATTATGCCCTTCCCAGGGACGTTAAGTAGATATCCTGGTGCCAGCTTGAACTACTGCTTCTTAATGGAAGGTACCAGACAGGGCAATCAAAGTTGCTTTTAGTGTTTAGTACAATCACTTCTGTATTTTGCTGTGTAGACATGTAATGCACCAACAGAATACTTTCAAGGCAATTTGTTTCATGGCAAACTTATAAAAAGAGCGATCAATTGTGTATTCAAATATGAGAAGATGCTTAGAGTTTGGACAGACAAAGAACGTAAAAAGTTTACTTGACAAGCATTCCTATGCCATACAGGAGCGGAATATAGAAATAAAAGAGAAGGAAAAAAGGTTCATATGATTTTTCCAAATCTGTTGCAGAGAGAATCTTGGGACACCCAGTCTTACACTGTGAGCCACAAGACCATCAATACAATCCCATCAAGCTTGCTGTTGATTTCCAGATCTTTGTAACTACAGATTTGCAACATCTTGGCAGAAATATCAGTCTAGTGTGTAGCAGGTCAGTGAACAAGACAGTTAGTTTTGACACAAAATTGTTCATTCTTTACAGCTATAGTAAGTTAAGTAGCAGTAAAAGGTATTCTGAAAGGTTGTGTTCTTGATAATTTATTTTAAAAAGGTGGCATAGATTTTTGCAAATAAATCATACTATTTTTCTGGCTTTAAATATTTTTCTATCTCACTGGAACAGACTGGAATTTCTAATTTGGTTTCAGAAGTGTAACCAAGCCCCATCAGAAGAGAGAATAAAGCCATTAGCTTGAAAATGTTTTGCAAAACACAGTTAAATGTGTTCTTCAAGGGAACTGAAATGCTGGTCCTACAAGCCATTCACTTCCAAGACTTTGGCCACTGATTTTATTAGTTCTCTTCTGATTACCTCAAGAGCTGACCAGCGACATACACTACATTGTATTTAGAAGGCAGAATGCAAAGCGCAGCAAAACATGGCGAGGAAGTTATATTAAAATAAGTATACTTTTTATTAGTTAAGGGGGTACTGGCTGGTACATCAGCTTTAGCTTTTACCATTATTGTAAAAATTAGTGGGAAGGCCATGTAATGAAAGCTGTTTGTTGCTCAGACTATTACTTAAGTGTATCTTACAGAGAATGTGCATTTTATTCAGGTATCTGAGTGTACCTTGAGAAAAGAGCAATTTTTCCTTTATTCTCCATCTCAGGGAACCTCTAAATCTATCAAGAAATGTGCCCATTAATATCAGATGAGTTTTAAAAAGTGGCCAGCTGCCACTTTGAGAAAGTAGAAATCTACAGAAAAGGAACTGAGCAAACCTTCAGACTAAAATATCAGGCAACTACAAAATATGGATATTTTCAGTAACCTCAGTCTCTTGTATAGTGCCATTCTTTTGATCACTCCCTTTACTAAAGTTAGTAATGTAATTGTTAGTGTACTCATCAAAACACTTATGCAGACACTATCTTGCTCTAATTCAAAACATTTACAGTTAAAACATAACCTACCATGCTTATGGATAAATGCAAGCCCTTGCAGGATCTGATACATAATATTCCTAACTGTAGACTCAGGAAACAGTTTGTTTCTGTGGGATAACAGAAAAGGGAAGAAATAAATATTAATGTTTCAGTTCACACATTAGCTTATGCTATCTAATGAACCAAAGATAAAAGGTAACAATGACAATAAAACTGTTAGATATATTTTAAGCACCCTCATGTAGTTTATTTCTCCAATAAAATTTACACAGTATTTGCAGAACTGCCATATTACATTACATTAAGACTATGTGACATCACGTTAAGACTATGTGGGACAGTGAATTTAAAAAAGGAAAAAAAGAAAACTGGCCAAACTGAACAAACTTTAAGACGCATAGGTCATCAGGCGTGCTCCTCGACAGCAAGGGCTCATGTTAATTTAGTGCTTTTCATGCACAGTTTCTTCTGACCTCTCTTCTAAAGCATATACAAGCCATACTTTTGACTTTACCTTGTGATTATCTAACAGCTGATGTGCTACTTCTTCCTATTCTGTTATCTGAAAAAACAGTCTCATCTGCTACCACTGAAAACAAGAGGTTCTTCTCATAATATTCATGCAAGAAGATCAGCCATAGCAGGCAGTTTAATGACAGCCTCTCTTACCAAGTGAGGATTCTCAAACAGCTCTGTGCCAGCTGCCTCTGCGCATGCCGAAATACAGGAGAGATGGGTTGGGGTGGAAATCAGTGAAATTTTATTCAGAAAGAGCCTAACAGCGAATGAAGAAGACAGCCTGGGCCTTATTCAACTTCCTGAGCTTGATTCCTCTCAGAAAACCTGACCATCACATATTTCAAAAGTGAGATCAGCCACTAAAGTCAGCTTTTCATATTTGCTTGCTTATTACAGCAGAGAGTCATATTTCCTTTACAGTCCCTTCGAGAAAGACTGGCAATTTTAACTACGACTTAAGCAAGTAAATCACATTCTTAAAGGTTTGATTTATACAATGTCTAACCAGTCCAAGGCCTAGCTAAACCATAGAGAATATGATGCGTATCACACTTTTACATACATCTGCCCTTTTTGTTTTCATAAGGAGGTAGGATAGATCAAACATTTCTCAGAAATTCCTAAAAATAATTGGTTTGTATGTTATGCACTTCAATGATTTTCTCAAGGTTCATCATTTCATATAATTAAAAATCAGCATCCATATATATGTGCACAATTTAATTAAAGTTGTTCTATACCTGTGCATGCATAGTAAGTATTTTTATGCTTAAAAAGGTCTTTTATGTAGTATTCACAGAGACATACTGTAACAATAATCTTACTTTGTCAAATAAAGTAAGATTACTGTCATCTCCCAGGCTGATTCTATGGTCCACAGAGAGAAAATGGCCTCCTCAGAGAACAATTCAAAGCAAGGAGCTATTTTGCCCCAAATTAGCCTCTGGAGGATGCGATCATGGTCCAAAGGCTAAAATTACGACTTTAGTAATGCTCCAGCAAATATAAAAAAGCTAGATTTTATTGAGACTGCTGACAAATAAGATATAGTCTTCGGACATGTCAGTTCAAATTGCAAGGAAAAAAAAATATTCCTAGAACCAATCCAGAATTTGACCACTCACGATTACTGTTTCAACCATTTCTTATATATTCATTTATTTGAGGAAGCCATAACACAGGAGGTAGTGATACCACCCTCTAACAGAAAAAGCATTGCTGGTTGGAGTACTTGCCTAGAAATCAAAAGTTCTAGGTTCAATGCCTCCTCAGCATGAGGGCTGTTAGAAGTCCACAGTTCCTACCTCTAAAGAGTGTTCTGCTTATGCCAAGCTAATCTGGGAAGAAACACTGGAAACTCTCACTAAACCATTTGGGATATACTCAAAGGTGACAGCCACAGCTCCTACTTCAGCACACAGCTTTAAGCCATCGTGACCTAAGCCTAAACAAATGATCCAAAGTCCTTTGAAAAGTTAACAGGGCTGTTAAAAGCACATTGCACAAATAATTAAGTTATATCAGGAATGGGTGATGCTGTCACTTACCTTTCTTTCATTAACTGATAAAGATTTTCCTTCATGTATTCAAATACAAAATACAGATGATCGTTTTCCCTGATAACTTCTTTCAGCTTTACTACATTGGCATGGTTTAATTTCTTCAAAGACTAGAAACAGAAAATACAAACAGGATTTTACAAGGGTCTTACTCTAAGAAAAAAACCATTTCACTCATGCAGAAGACTTGGTTTCAAATATTCTTCAATATTTTAAAATAATCAGACAGCTCTGAGAACAAAGACCAGATCTCCAAGTGTTACCAGAAACTTAACAGTATACATGTCAATTAATGCACTAGTTATTCAAAAGCCAGCTATCTGGCATCACAGTGGGCACCAAAACAATTGCATTTTCTTTATAAGTGACTTCCTACTGGCAGAATTCACACTCTTCTTGTACTTGCACTGGCAACAGTCAGGTTAGATTCGGGACTAAATACAACCCTGGAAATTCTTCCTTGGTTTTGTGGATTAACACTGGTGGGCAGCTGAGCTCGCTCATCCCCCCGCAGTAGGATGGGAGAGAGACTCAAAAGACCAGAAAGTGAAGACTCATGAGTTGCGATAGACAATTTCATAGGTAAAGCAAAAGTTGCGTGCGCAAGTGAAGTTAAATAAGGAATTCATTCACTGTTGCCCAGTGGCAGGCAGGTGTTCAGCCATCTCCAGGAAAGCAGGGCTCTATCACACATAATGGTTACTTTGGAAGACAAATGCCATCACTCCGAATGTCCCCCAGCTTTTACTGCTGAGCACAACATCGTATGGAACATCCCCTTGGTCAGCTGGGGTCAGCTGTCCTAGCTGTGTCCTCTCCCTGCCTCTTGCCCACCCTCAGCATGCTCGCTGGTGGGGAAGTGTGAGAAACAGAGAAGACTTGAGGTTGTGCAAGCACTGCTCAGCAACAAGGAAAACTTTCCTGTATTATCAACAGTTTTGGTCATAAATCCAAAACGTACAAGCTGCTATGAATAAAACTAACTCTTATGCCAGCCAAAACCAGCATACTTGGGTCTTCACCCTCCCTTCTTTTTAGATTTTCAGTGTATTCTACATTCATTGTTGCTGTAGCAACACAGTACCAATACGTGGTACTGTAAGAAAGGTGACCTAGGTTTTCCGCATGTTGGCAAGAATGATAGCAAGGACTAGAAATTAAGGGAGGTACTTAGAACATATCCCTAAACCTTTGCTGGTGTCAGAACTTCATGCTAAATGTCTGTCCCCAAACCAACTATCCAGAAACAACTGTGTGTACAAAGGTTACTGCTGAGCAAAGGGCATGTGTCAATCAACTCCAGGTTTTGTGATAGGAAAGCTCTCTCACTCACTCACCACTCACTGCAAGAAGGAAGTAGCTCCCTACAACCAAATGATTTTTTGTAAAACTACAGAGTTTTAATAAGAATTTTTATAAGACTACAGATACTCCATTCAAATGCAGAGCCAGGAAACAGAACTGTAATGCCATATGCCACAGCTCATATTGCAGGGAGTTTTTGATAAAAGGGGTGGAAAGAATTTGATGCTACCCCAAAATGTGATGGGATTGTCTAATTTAAAGTCAAGTATTGAATGAAACAAGTACCTTAACCTCTCGAAGGTTCATGCATTCCTCCCAGGAATAAAACTTTCTCTTCATTCTACAATGGTACAGGGAAAAAAATTATTAATACACAGTCAACATCAGCTGGTCTTAGACCTGCAAGTCTTCTTACATCTTAACAATTCAGTTTTTCCATCAAAATAGAAGGTGTTACCTCCTTTGTCAAAAAACTTTACATCTCTAGACAAGGTACACTCTAATAGAATTTAAAACCATTGCTATTACACAGGATTGCCTTTTTCCATATATATATATATATATCTTGCTGCAAAAATTTCAGAGCCTTCAACAAGTCAGGGCATGCTATTTTTCTTTCCAGTATACAATGTGGTGGAGTAGAGACTAACTGTAAAAAAGAACAAGCGTTATGACAGTTATGAACAACTCAGACTAAGTTTTGAAACAAATCTAAGGAAGAACAAATTAAATCACTGGCTCTCAAATTTTATCATATTCTTCTTGCTCCTCTTCTCTGTATTTTGAGTTCTCTGTAATTTCACTACCTTTCCCCTCTAAGCTGTACTTCTTCATTTTTCAGTGTCCACTGCGCCACATGTTTCTCTCTCCCTTGAGAGTTCCATCTATCATACCAACTGCTTTTTGAATTCTGTCCTTCCTTTCAAGCTTATAGGCAACTCTGCTCTAACAGGAACAAACTGCGTGGCAGATCTGTTTTCTCCTAAGCCAGAATACAACTCTGAACATAGTATTTGTGCATAACATATGGTTCTATTTGTTCATATACATTTTGATTATGACTCAGTTCTTTCACACATAACTATGCCTTAAGACCAACAGGTCGAAGGCTCATGTGTGTGTACGCACACACACACTCACACGTAACTACGCTTTAGGACCAACAGGTTGAAGGCTCGTGTGTGTATGTGTGTACACACACACACACACACACACACTTGCTCGCTCGCTCACTCTCACACACACACACTCTCTCTCCAGTTGCAAAAATACCCAGCTGCTTAGTTTGGATTTCAGAGGGAGTTAGGCATCCTTTGAGGATCTGAGTCTTTGTGAGACTTAAATAATAATTCAGTATTATTTACTATTGCAGTAAGTTTCCAGTTTGAAATCAGGTCTTATAATTAGGATACTTTAAGAACTACAAGCCCTTCATTTCGTGGAATTAAGCACTGTTTTTGCAGTCACTGCCTTGGGCTTTCGGCCACCAGCCTATTTCTGTTCTTGATAATGAATTGGCATTAACGTGTAAGCTAAGAAAGTACCATCTTCTAGTTTGTTCTGAAATTTTTGAGTTTCCCTCATGTTGCAAAATGAAAATCAAAGGTGTCTCTGGCAACGTTTGATACAGGAAAAATACCCTCAGCACAGAGGATTTAGAAAGTTGCTAAAGCCAGCTATTGACTGTTCATACAAAACAGCATTGTACTGAAAGCTCTTTTGACAAGTACGTCCCTGGGTCATGGTTGGTATTTCAGGAAGGTGCCTGCAATGCTTTATAGCTGTCTCTTACCACAACTACGACAAATAAGCCATTTACAAACTGAGGTCACTGCTGCAGTGGCAGAGAAAATCAAGTGGATTTCTCAAGGAATTTTAAGAAAATCTTAAGCTGAAAAGACCAATACATAATAGCATATGGAGATACAGATAATGGACAATGAGATCCATTGTGTTAATTATCACTCCAGTATTAACATTTCACTGGAAATTAGACCATGAAATGCATGTTCCATGTAAGCAGTTTAAATAAATGTTCCTGTTTCATTCATTGCTATGGTACCCATCAGGGAGATCAATAAATGAAGCAAATCTTACCAGAAACAAAGAGGCCAAGGAATAAAAAGTACATGAGTTTTGTAGTATCATTCACTATGTAGTACCAGCGCAGAAGGGGCTGCAGATTCCAAAGCAGCATTGTAGAATACTCTAAATAATATACATAATACATGTTTGACTGCACATAGTAGCAGAGCACTATTACAATAAGCCTATATATCTCACCCTCTTTATCTTCTGCTGGAGCTTTGGAGGACACAAGGAACTGGAGCTTTGCATGCTGCCCCAATACAACTCCAAATACAAACGTTGCATGTAATGTGAAATACTCAAACCAGCATGGCCAAGGGATGGGGACCATAGAATGGAAAAACCTGGACCATCTACTGTTAAGTAACAAATGAAAATACTTACTTTTTAATGGCTATTAGCTCTCCAGATTCGATGCTTCGCCCTAGGAGGACAGAGCCGTAGGTCCCATCACCAAGCTGTCTGATAGTTGTGTACCTATTCATGATGAGGATACTTTAGCTACAAGCGCATTTCAGTCCTTAGTGTTTCTTGTGTTTCTCCTCCGAGTGTAACCAGTTCTTTCTGTGGCAGCATAAATACAGAGCACTCAGGACAGTGTGAACAGTTGCAGGAATCATGTTTTCAAGACTTAGCCTTTGGTCTGAAATCACAGAACACAAGCCATTTGATTTCTGTACCCTTCTGAGATTGCTTGTTTGCAGACTCCATTCTCCTCCAAGAGATATTCCTTGTAACCTACACACAAACATTTGTCTTGGTATCACAAAAGAAAGGGCCAGCCTGTATCTGAACGTAACTGGGTATGTTCCCCAAATCCACTCTTACGCTAAGGTTAGAGGCACTTTACAGCAAGCTTGCAGGCAGCCATAACGGGAGAAACTATTACTGAAAGCAGAGGACAAAGTCTCAGAGCTTGGAGAAAATAGTTTGCTATCAGAAAAAGGAAGAATTATAGTACGATAGGAGGGAATCTGTTCTAGCCAAATTATCAGACATATAAGCTACCATCTCACAAGTCGTACTGTCATCAGTTAAAACAAACCAATTTCCTGAGTTTCCATAAGGTCCTATGCTAGAGACAGAGCGACATGTATTCCCTTAAATGAAGTTTTTAGAGGAAGAATATTATATTCATATCACATAAGACCAAGTGTATTTCACTACAGTAGCCCTAAGCATGAATCAGTCTCTAGAAGTAGTGGCTACAGCAGATTATCTATCCGACATTTTGTCCTGACACTGCATGAAATACAGAATGCTACATAATAAAGCAATAAAGTTCTTAATTCCTCATTTAAACTAATTATTGCTAGTATTTCCTACGGTATCATGGAATTACGGAATTTTTA